>QLPD01002419.1:0-38116 GCA_003314085.1 Hymenopellis raphanipes
TCGATGACACACAACTATCTGCTCTCGGTTATTAGATCTCAATCCATTTTTTGTTAACACGAGTTTGTGAACAGCAAAACTTGTCGACGATCTGGGAGGTCTTTCATCGGACAGTGGAGCTTGAGGCTTCCCGGCGCATATATGGAGGATATCTGACAGAAGAGGCAAGGATGGTTGCTGTAAACGCATATTGCCATGACCCCGGCAAGAACACTTGTAGAGACGGGTGTTTAATATCTCTTAGCGGTTTCTCCGGTAGTGGTATCAAGCACAAAGGTGCTGTATTATTGTTTTCCTGCAGAGTACGCATTGAATTGACTGGGGGGCTAAGTCTAGGTCCAATGGAGGATCGACACTCTAATCAGATTCTCGGATCCTCGCATTGTGAATGCCACAGTTGTTGCTGGGGAGCTTTGCGGCGCTCCAAATGTCCTTGAAATGTAGCACGGTCGCGAGTAAGTACTGGCCGGGCAGTCCTGACTTTCCTGCGCAAAAAAACTATTTTGCGGCGGACCTGGTCAAAGGTTCTCTTATTTTATCCAGGAGAGCGTCGACCATATCTTAGTCTAGGCGATACCCGACACAACGTTCTCTGAATAGAACATTGCGCCGCGCGCCTAGTCACTGTCCGTCGTTCTCAAAGCGGGACCTCGTCGCTGCAGATAATAATATGATTACAAGTAGTAAGTATACCTGAGGCCTCTTTCCTCAGGGCATTGATGATTTATATTTTACAGCTTACTGGGATGGTGAACAGTTAAACGCTTCCATTGCCACCAGAAACGTCTTCCACCAAGGACACTCGTAAAACCTATCGCGCGCCTCGGAAACCCACCCCAAATGATCTGATAACCCACTGCGCGCAGGACCGTTCATCTCAGATTGAAACGAGTAGTATATCGCCTTAGAACCGCCCGACCTCACCCGAAGGTCGCACCATCCTGTGATTTGTCTCCCAAGGCACGTCCTCATCGTTACACTTGGAGAAGAGCGGTTCCAGTCCTGGAAGGCCCCCGTCTTCTGTGCCCGACAACTATAGACGGGCATGGACAGTCGGCTCGTCTTCGTTGCATTATCACAAGACGCCTATCGTATCGTGCTTCCCACTATGTACTATTATGATCTAGTCACCCGCTCGTGCTCACTCGCGGCATTATGGTGATGGAGACTGCAGATGGGTGGCTGATTACGACTGGTGGATACCTAGCCTGAAGAATTTCTGTTTGGCCACACAGGCAAGTGTGCGTCGATTGGCTTCCAAAGATATTAGACTTGAGGCGGAGGCGGATGTGAAGCTGGGTAGGTTGTACTAGGACACATCACATGCTCTCATACAGTATGCTTTATTTTGATTGTTTCAATAATGACGAACACTTACTGGGACTCTTCACCAAATCTTACCTGTTTTGACTTGTATTGCCCTCGAACAGGAGCATGAGCTTGTTTCATGCCTCAATGCTGCGGCCTTTGACGCCATCACATCTCGATGAATAGGATTGTGAAATTGTGCGCGCAATTTGCTCCAGAGCAAAATATAACAAATCTGAAAGCAGATGGTCTCGGCGGAAAGTCTGGGCGCGAACGTGGCGACGTATATCTGATCAACGAAGCTATGATTGAGTATTTTCTGACCAGATGCAGGTCTTGCCATTAGCTGATATTCGGGCTCTCAGCGCCTTCAAAAGCATGACGAGTACAAGAGAAACAGAATGATAGAAGGGGCCATCAAGCTCCACACAAACAACATGATATTGTGTGTACAACACAAAGATGTAGATGGTGATTTCAACCGGCAACGCAGGTAACACAGGAGATCAAAGACACGCGTAACCGCGAGCCTGCCTCCTGAACAAAGTTGAGTTTGACGCACTTTTGAAGGATGGATACACACCTTCGGTTTAAGACCCTCAAGTTCGCTGTATTGTCGGTGTTCTCAAGTACCCCCAAGACTTGCTTCGCAGGCTTCCGGGGACTGGCTCCTCGCGTTTCCGAAACGTTGGTTGTAGATGGTCTGTGCTGATGTTTGGCGTTCGCGGCTCGGCCCATTATAATCTTCGCATCACGACCACTACCATGAGGACTGTACCCTTCTTTCTCCAAACCGGAGTCTAATCCGGGAGTCCCTTCCTTCGTAGCGGCAACGTTAGACCTGTCTGCTGGAAGGAGAACTGGGTCTTGGCTAGGAAGTCCAAGTTCATCTGTTGGAGGAAGGCCCAGTCCGAATCTGGGTGCGGCCACGTTCCATCCCTGCGATGGCTGCTGTTCAGCTAAAAGGCCGCTCGATTTGTATTACCAGACGTACCAAGGGTATGTTCTTTCGTATGACATCGAACCCAATATGCCGTTCGGTCAAGTGTCGAGCGTCGTGGACGACGAATACGATCTCATCAGTGGTCAGGCCCGCCTTCTCTCGATCCACAAGCATGCCATTCATATCTGTAGAGAGTTCAATACATATCATTGAATCAATAATCAGATTCTACGCACCCTCGTCAACATCGATGACGAACTTCTGCATAAGGCGAGTCGCCAGTTCCTTCGTTTCCGGTACATACTCGCCCTGGAACAGTGGGAATCAGAGTCAACGCCTGACGGTCATCAACAATTAATTATTACCTTGCTTAGGATGGAAAGATAATTCTTGTCGTGGGCGATGATCGTCTCCATCCAAGGCGCCTGTGAAATCAGGACGTCAGACAAAGTCTCAAGGGATATAGTGAACGCATACGGATTCCTCGATGTATGGAAATACTTCAGTAAGCGGGTGACTTGAAGGCTGGGAACTAGGATGAGAGAAGTCCAGAGCAAGAGGAAGAAACGATGTACCAAGGCTGCTTCGAGTTCGCTTTCAGCCAATACGTGAAGTAAACCGTTCGAGTTGGCGGGAGTCTGCAAAGCATTGTCAGGTCTCCCAATCCAAGATTGTGGTACAGTATCGGCATTCACTTACGCTCTCATTCTCTGATGTGATTCGAGATTCGTCAACAATGTGGAGTTTGCAGATCTGAAAAGGCGAAATCACACGTAAGCCACCTGCAAGAGCCCCGTGCGAGACTCACTGATATTTCATCGGCAGCGTCCGTAGCCGATCAAGACGGCTGTGGGAGGGACTTGCTGGTATGAAGTAGGGGTTCATTAAAACCTGTGACGGGAGCCTCCCATTTCGACGTCTTAAACGGTGTCCATTTCGACGGTTCGGAATCCTGCGCTTTGTCGGCCTTCACAGGTATCATAGCAAATGGCCAAACCCAGCTGCAAAGGTAGAGTTTCCAGCCGCTAACAACGACGCATTCCGTGTCGTTGATAGCTTTCTCCGGGGGGCCCTCGTGGGACTGCATCCCTTCTGCGGCAACATACAAGTGACCACTGAACGCCAGGCCCACTTCCGAGACGGGCTTGAACGTTACTGAAGCGTCCTTCGAACGCTGGCTGCTGTAGATGCAGACATTGTGCCACTCCTTGGTTTTGTGGCATCCGGTAATCAAGTATAACTCGCCATTACGAACACCGCGCCTATGTATTTCGTTAACGTGTCGGTACCAAGCCTTGGTATGTCTCTTCGCATAGCTTGAGGAGAGATTCTCGCGAGTGTCTTCAAAGACGGAGTGCGGCTGAGGAAGATAAAGCAACGCTCCCGCCTCATTGGTTGTCGAAAACGAAACCTCTGAGCTAAGGCCGGCCCCAACGCCGGGAACACCAGTCGGTCTAGATAATCGTTAGGTACCACCATGAGATGAGTTCAGCGGCTCACATTGGTACAGAAACGCCAGCGCTAGCGGACTTCGCGACGACGGTTTGAGAACTATAACAGTACTTCTCAGGATGATTCCTGTTATCGTAGTCGTCCTCGTGATCAGCGCCTGTATATCGGACATGCCACGTAGGGGCTATGCTGTTGTTGAAGTTATCCTGGTTTCGAGGAGCGCACCGGTCGTGGCAAGCGCTGAAAACGTAATGAAGGACGCCAAACCTGTGGTCGAGGTAACCGACGTCGAAAAGCTGAGTGCCTTCCTCGCGGAAGGCCGCGTAGACACAGGGAGACGTAGCATCCACCAGTGGATGACCTCCGGTTGCCCCAGAGAGACAACGAGCATAGTGTCGGGCGATTTCAATAGATGTCGACATCGAGTCGAAAGGAAGAAAGTAGAATAGTTAGTAGAGAGGAGTAGTGTTAACTTCATAGACAAGCGCTTGGATACCGCTTTATACGCGTCGAGAGCTTTCCGCGACCAGTTCAGCATTACGCGACGGACTGAATTCATGAGAACGGTATTGTCTGGTTAGGGAAGGAGGTTAAGGTTTAAGGTACTTTGACACTGGCCCACGAAGTTTTGTCCCTGGCTGGTTATTGTCGCATTGTTGTTCTCCTTATGCCATCATCGGACAAGGGACTGGAGGGATAGGGCAAGCCCTCTAAGAATTTTTCATTCTACCCCCCTCAGTCATGTCCAACCCCTTCCAAGACCACTATGCCCGCATATTCTATCCGACGGCTCGTGGTTACACGACGCTTAACCCTGACGCGTTCCAAGCTCATTCATCTAAAGCCCATTCTCTTGAGGGCCTCCAGCTCGGAGACCTAGTGCTTCGCAGACACTCAGGACTCGTCCACTACGTTGGGATCAATATCACGAGAAATGTCAACGACCCACGAAATTGGCAGAAACTTCCGAAGGGGTTTGAACACTTGGTCCTTGAGCCGGACGTCGACTACATCGTTGACGAGGCACGCTTTCCAAAACCAAGCGTTTTCTCTGCTACAACGAGTGCTTCGGACGAGTTCGACGTCCGTTCAGTCCCTCGAACTGAGTCTGTAAATTTTATGAACGATTTCTCCCAAGTTTCTCATATAAAGCATCAGCGCCCATGACTTCGAGAAGCTTGAATTCTTTACCAGCGCCACAGAAGGAGCATATTGCGGTCTACCATTTGGAGGGTCGTCTCATGAATGTACGCCTTCAGGCTTGCAGAAAATTCAACATTTCGCACTCGAGCACGGACGCTCTTGGTACTACCAAGTCATGCATGTCGATTCTTTGGATTTACAAAACGGTGATCTCGCCGTGGTCACAGGCTGTGAAAAGGCCTCCTACTGGACGTGCGGGGTCTTCTCTTCTAGTCATGGTCCAGAGTCCCGTTTCAAGAAGAGGCTTGTCGTGCCCAAAGTCGAAGAAGGCATTGTGCAGAATGTACGTATGATTGAGAACTGCGAGGAAGAGACTTCGCCGACTCTGTTCGACCACTACGTCCAAAGCGCACGAAAGGACACTGCGAACAGGTTCGAGAAACAGACATGCTCTTTCGCGTTTCGTGGATTCCGAATCTCACTGAAATCATCCATTTACAATGACATGCGCGTGCCGAGGACTACCCGCGAGCAACTATGGCACGCGCTTCCCCGCCTTCTGCGCCCACCCATGAAGACATGGCCTGTCTATCCGCATCAAGTTCCCGTAAGTCCTCGCGATTCATACTCGTGTTCATCGACTAAACGAAGCGCTACCCAGCCTTATCATCCATGTACGGCTATCTCGGAGATGGTGCTGGCATCTGTGAGTCGCGGGATGTGATTGACTGCATGGCGTCTGAGTCGTAAGGCCTAGGACAAGCGAATAAAGACAGCCGTTGTCCACGACAACGATGTTCTTGCTGTGCTCGAACCAGTGAGTTGAACGTACCTATCTTCTAGCTCTCGTCCTTAACGGCGTCTTATGCAGAACGAGAAAGCAATGCCAGATGACGACGAGTTGGCACGCAGAATGACAACGCGCTTTGTTGTCGTTTCTGATTCTGGTTCGTGCCGGTTTAAATTCACGTTCTTGTAAATTAACGACTCTGAAAGCGGGACGGGCGGTACTCCAGGAGAAGGATGCGGTGAATCTCACCAAGTCGGAAAAGCGACGGGCTGCCAAGGCGCAGAAGAAGGCAGTCCATCCTTCTTTCATCTCTGTTCGACGCAAACAGATAGAACCGGTTCTTACTTCGACAGTCACAGAGGCATGAGAATATTTGTTCAATGCTTCTCCGACATTTGCCCTGCTTGCGTGCCTACATCGGATGAGCCCATAGAGCGTCTGATACTATGTACACCGGCTTTCGTTGGCTCGAATTGTTTGACAATCATCAGGGAATGTTTGTGGGGATGGGCTCATCAGAGGGTTGTCCCGGAGACTCGTTACCTATCACAGCATCCGGAACTGAATGAAGGCATTGTACTTGAATACGACCAAACATCTAACATCTGCTTCTTTGACCGAACGCGATGCTATTTGTGGGGACTCATTCCCACCATTCATATTCCTGGTTCATTCTGCGAATGTGTCACCACAACGGCGTCCAGAATGAGAAGAAGCGCTTCTTTACAAAGCTCTTCGGCGCTGCCTGAAATCACTGTGCTTGGATACGAAACTTGTTCGGCGTCAGACACGAGATTATTCACTCGAGTAAGAGCTATTGTTCTTGTTTGACCGCACGCGACCCAGCGACATGGATTTGTGGGGACCTCTTCTCACCAACTCTATCCCTGTTTCATTTCCGCGTCCCGTGTGTGTGTCCACAAAGTCATCCAGACTGAGATGAAGGACAGTGGACACACAGTCAAAGCTTCGATTGTTATTGTCCGGATCTGTCAAAGCACCGCTTCCATATCGACACAGCCCTAACGTTCGTGTGCAATGTTGGTTTCTGCGAATTCGGAAGGTCGGAAAAGATTGAACGGGGTTCCTTCACACTTACAGAGAACAATAGCACGAGAACAGGTCGTATTGCTGGTTCTGTCTAGTCTGTCCTTGCCAGACTACGACACAAATGACGGGAAACAACTCTATAAACTAAACCTGTAACAATTAGGTGTTAATCTGTGCACGTTCTGTTTCCCGAACATGAGCGTCCACCTTCTCCTTATAATACTGAAGCATTTCCACCATATCGATCCCTAATATATATCCTCCAGCAAGCATCATCTACAAACACGGCGAGGGTAAGGACCGAGTAATAGACTAGAGGAATGCCACTCACTAAAAGCCACAACCTAAAAGCCGCACATCCGGCAGCATAATACACCATTAACCAGTACTCATTCACGAAAGCCTTCACCCCGCCAACATTATCCTTATTAAACACATTCCTAGCACATCCCTCGCGTCAGCCCGGAATTCAGACTAGACACAACGTACCGGTTAAGCTTAATCCACCTCGCCCACAGCGCCTGCATCACCTTGAGCTCGTCCCTATAACTATCATGCTCAAAGATCTCCTCCTCGCGATCAAGCACCTCCCACGCCAGTACACCAAACTTCTCTAGCGACAGCGCGCCGAGGAGGTCGTAGATCCTCGGTCCGCCGGGACGACAGGAATAGTAAACGTCGCTTCCCCCATCGTAAGATCGAAACGGAAGGAACGGATACTGAATCGCCGGACGCATAAAGTCATATTGATATTGATGCGGTGCTTTGGATGGGGATGGTAAATCAGAATCTGCTGGCGAGTGGATTCGCATAGACGAAACCCCAGCTTGGACTTCAGCACTGAAGGGTTTCTTTTAAGACATGAACACACTCAAAGTTCTACGAGTCGGCTCACATTATATCTGCATCCTCGATATGGGGTTCTTTCTCGACAAGAGACTGTTCCACAAAGGATTCTTCAGCTTCATCGGCCGGTCCTGGATGAATGCTGTTGTCCGGGAGTTCTGCTATTTCGTGCCTGTCTGGCTCGGATGCAAGCGGTTCTTCCATCATTGCCTCGTCGTTCTCTACAAGCGCGGTGGTGACTTGCGGATTCCTGAACGCACCGCTCAGTGATCTGTGTCGGCTTGGCACTGTACACGTACAAGTTAATCTCAGCTGGTGGCATTCCATCTGCCAAACCAATATCGGAGGAACGAGATAAAGACGCGTTGTTGTTGTTGTTGTTGTCGTCGACATTTGCTGAGGAAGGCGTGATATCCGGTCTGGCATTTTCATTCAATGAAAAGCGAAGGCAACCATCGTATAATAACACAAACCGTGGTAGAGTCAAATGCAGCTTCCAGTGAAGTCGGTCTGTCTGATTTAAATAAATTGACAAACGCTTTTAACACGAAGAAAGAATAACACTTACAGGCGCATCATAGAAATTGAACACCTGATGACACTCGACCTCGAACTCGGAATGATCCCATTTCAAATGAACCAGCAACATCTGTTGCGTCTTGAAGGCATTGTGCTGATTGCAGAAGGGGCAGCACCACCCGCGCATCTTTGTCGAATGAGAAATGTCCTGCTCAGAGGTATGAACCGTAAACAAAATATCGACTTCCGGCGGCAACGACTCTGGCGGTGTAGTGGTCTTGATGCCAGTCCTTGTACAAGCTAGGTAGAACCCATTCCGGAGATTACGTCGCAGAAATGGCAGTCGAGAGACCGGTCTAAGGTACTGCAGGACTTTGACTAGCTCATGAGGAGGAATGTTGGGATTGGACATGATCTGTATGTCGTCTACGTTTGGAGGAGACGTAGGACGGTCATCACTACTGGCTTCTGACACCGAGCCAGAGTCAGCGCCAGAGTCGTCAGGCGAAGAGTCATCTAGTACCAGGGTATACGGTTTGGATTTTCGTGCGCATTTTCTGTGTCGGAACCAACTTAGACGATCAAGCCAATGGGTGGAGGACTGGACTGGACTTACCCTGTTCGTAGTAGCAATCGATCGCGCAGAGTAATCGGAGGAGGGGGCGTTTCCTCGTTACCAGAGGGAGCCAGTTGGATGGCGGACATCCTCCTTGGGGCGCGGATCGTGTCGCGTGTGAATCCTTCATCCGGCTCCCTCAGACGCTGGGAGGGACCAGCAGACTTGCGATACGACTTTACGACACGTCGCACTGACAAGGGCTCTGGTACAGTCTGCAATGCAAGTATGTAAATAGTATCCAAATAGACTAAGACTGGAATCTTCATGACTGACCACTTTCCGTCGGCTCGGAACAATGCCGGCGCTAACACTGCGAATATTACGGGAACCAGAAGGCGTTGGTGGTGCGCGATTACTGCCCACTTTTTGCGCGGAACCGCTGGGCAATTCTCGCGCGTGATTACTGGCCAATTTTCGCGACATTACGACGTTCCGTTTCCTCTGTGGTGACTGATACGAACCATTTGAGCTTGATGATAACGGCTGGCGCGCTGATATACTAGTCGAGGTGTCCATGTTCCGGTCCATTTCGGCGTCTTGATAGAGCTTGAATGCGCGTTAATCTAGAAAGGGTATCGCCGAAAGCTTCACTGGCAAATAGATAGGTATAATCACGACAGGCAGGAGCAAAACGGCAGAGATGATCGAAGTTCTGGTCCAAGTGACGACTTTCCATTTTGGAACATGCTGCTCACTGTCACGTGCTCGTGAGCCCCAGAGAAAGAAACCAAGTATTGTACTGTACTGTTACAGATCAAGAGTTGTACACAACGAAGAACATTCATGGATAATAGTATACAATCGTCATGCCCCCAGGCTATCACCTTCCACGATAATCCGACTCCGAAAGGCTGTCAAAGGACGCACTGCTCGATGTTTCGAGCATGTCCCACTGCGAACCATCTGAAGAAACGTAACCATCCGACCGAGGCGTGAGATGGCCAAGGACGTCAGATACGTCCGCTAATGCGAATGATCCTCTGGAAGATCCACTGCTCGACACCGACAGAGGCGGGGAGCTTGCACCCCCCGATGCCTCAGAGTTCCATCCCTCATCATCGCTTTCCATCAGCTGGTACTCGGGATCAGAAGCCTCATCCATAAACACCTCACTCTGATTGTCCAGCTCCTTCTCTTTCCCCTTAGCCCCCGACGCAACGCTCTCCGCATCCGAGCTCTCCTCTTGGCTCTCATAGTGAATACGCAAGTCCCGGATAGTTTCCATACTCGTAGTGCGATGGAGGAGGCGCCGTTGCTCATCAATGACACCCTGGTCCCATCGAAGAAGCGCATCACGCTCCCGGTCATGTCGAAGGAACATCTCGTCCCAAAGACTGGGCGGCGCGGGCTGGAGAGAACTACGGATCACCCAGTCCGTGGCCAGCATGGCGAGGCAGGTCGTGTCCTTCCATTCCTGCATGAAGGGGCTGAAAAAAGAACGTCGGCGCGTGCCTTCATGTCCAAATCGGCTAAAGAAAACGATGAGCTGACGCGGAATTGTGGATAAAATAGAATAGAACGTACAGCTTGGTAAAGAGTTTTAGGACGTCGCCTTTCAAAGGTCCATCAATGATTTGCGCTTGCACGCGCTGACATTGGATCTTGTCAAAAGCAATCTGGAGAACTTGATCTAGCGCGTCCTTCGCTAAGCCCTTTCCACGGTCCCTTTCATTGAGAATGATGCCGATTGACAATTCTCCAACTCCTGAGAGGAACGGGGAATGGGGTGTTTGCAGCAGATAGACAAAGCCGGATATTGGGAATCGCTTGCCAGAAGCCGAAGAATCGTTGGATACGTTTGCGGTGGGGACGATGGACGGGATGTGGTCCCGGTTGCAAGTGGCGTTGTGCGTATCCCTGTCCCATTCCTGGTTTAGACCAGAAGAGTCGAGACGAGCGTGCGTTCCTGCAAGTCCCTCTTGCCCATTTTCTCGCTCAGTCGCCTCCTGTACCCCAAACGAGACCCGAGGAGATCCATATTCCACCTTCCCTTTGCGCCATGATGCGGACGCTGCTTCATCAAAATAAGAAAAATCGTCTTCATCGGATATGCGAGTGTTGCCCAGAGGCGACGTCTTGGCTGCTGTAATATCTTGTTCTACCGGATTTGTCTTAAAGTTGAAGTTGGAGTTGAATGCTGAGGTTCGCACTTTGACCTGTAGAATACTTTCTGTGAGCTACTCATCAGACAGAGCTTGTGCACATACCGCTTTTTGGACTGCTAAAGGCTTGGTGTCGTCACCGACTAACCATTCATTCATTTCCTCGTCCGTAGATGACGCTGTTGACCCCTCGCTCTCGACAATGGGAGTATCCTTGGAAAAGATCAGTGTGGATTCACGGGAACGAAGATATGGCACTCACTAGTTTTGGAAAACTCTCAGCATCACCCTCATCTTCAAATGAGGCTGTGATGAGGTGAGGACGGGACTCCCGACGTTGACGTTTACGCTTTCTACCTTGTTTTCCGTAAATCGAGGGTGATGGATGCTGGATTCGACTTTTACCGCGAGGTGAAGCTGTCATTCATTGAGCAGAAGAATATAAAGTGGAGCTTCACGACATACCGTTCTTGTCGAGCAATGCCTGAGACAGTGGGGTTTCATTGGTGGAAGTGCCCTTGACATGGCGCATGAACGACGAGACCGGCGTAATGGAGTACTTTGACGAGTTAGGCGGAAGGTCCAGATTAAGGAGAGGGACGCTAGAGGTATCCTGTATCGCTCCAAAGTAGAGCGCGCTGCATACAAAGGTGGTGAAGTCATCCGCTTGGGCAGCTTCAACCGTTGCGAGCTGCAGTTCCTCGAAAAGCCGATGCAAAGTGGCCAAGTCGTCATCCGACAAGGCGTCGAGACGGTCAAGCAACGATACACGAGACGACATGGTGGACAACTGCAAGGTGTGTTTTGATCGATGCGAGCTTTAAGCGCCTCGAGTCATGATCATACCCACGGGAGCGTAAGCGTCTAATATTTATAGTTTGGCACGTTGCAGAAGATGTTGATTACGGGCGGTGCATTACTGCAGAGTGAGATTTTGTCAACAAGAAGTCGTACAACGAAGGAGACTTGTATTGACCTTGTGCCTTGTGCAAGCGCTTCTGTGTCGGATGGTCTACGTGAGAAGCGGCGACTCAGACTAAGAAGCGAAGGGGCTTTCGTTATCCAGTATCAGCTGATACTCAAGATGCATTGCAGCGCTTGATTGCTATCATGGACAATTTTGGCCCATTTACCTAGTTGGACGGGACGGTTTGGACACGTAGATCAGTGTTAACGCGTGAACATTTAGACTCGGAGCAATCGCAACAACCTCGCAGAGCTTAGTTCAAGTCTAGTGAACATGGAAAGAGCTTTGACAGAGCTTGTCGCGGCATGACGGCACAATTCGAAACTGTCCCTGACCCAGCCCTGACCCTATAGCTATGTTGACGCTCATTCTTGTCTTATAGAACTGACTCTGGAGTGGAGTCTGGCTCTCCACGAAGTTGCCCTACCCTTCCCATACATCTGAAAGGCTCTTTATGCGGGGCCGAGCGCTGTTTTCACATCGAACGCGTCTTCTCCATTACGGTGACAGCTTGTATGTCCATATCCCTCCTCGACATTGAGACACCAAGTACTATCCTCGTCCCCCCGTATCGCCATTGTTGCTTTGGTCAAGGATATGCTTAACGATCGGATGGCGTCCGGACCGAATCAGATTGTTGTACCCGCAATGATCTGAATGCCAGTCTTCTCCGATGTGTTCGACACCGAGGGTGTTGAATCACCCGGCTGAGACTTGACCGTGTCTCTAATGCTGTGACCCCTTCTGTCTGTAAGGAACACCTGTCCATCACTAGCATTATGGTAATCAGCATCATTCAGAACGTTATAAACAAGCTCACCTACTCTCCTCACAACTCTGCTTATACCTGCACATTCGGACTTGTACGATAGGATGTTAGATCTTAGGTTCCATGCATTCTCCTTATGCGGTGTACCTTTCTATGTGACGCGATTTCTAATCGTTAGCTTCTAAGGTGGCGGTGGAAAAGGTTCATGAACTTCAAGATGGTCGTCAAGACTGATAGTGACGCGTATTCACTCTTTTAGGGCACACAACGAAGTATCGGTAACCTCGGCACTGTCAAGTCAATTAGGCCCCATTCCCCCGTGTCACATCCAGATCCAAAATTTCAATGTGGCACACAGGTATATTGAGTACGAAGAAGTTCTACCTTTTTGTCATCTTTTATAAAGATCTTGCGATGACACCTTATTACCGCTACATAGAAAACAGATCCGAATCCACCCACGGGGAGCCGATATGTCCCACCCTTGGGGGGGCGTCTGTGAGCATTGCCACTAAGAAGTCGTGAACAAGGTCGGCTGCCGCGATACCTGTGATATCGGCTGAAATAATTTTTTCAGCGCAGAACACGCACAACGTGTCGAGACGCTCACCGTGGTCATACGCAGGAGCAACTTCAACAATATCGGCGCCGCTGTGGGAGGAACTAATTAGTACATGCCAACGATTTCGAGGCCAGCACGTACACGAAGTTGAGACCAGCGAGGCCGCGAAGTATGCGCTTCATCTCTCGTGTCGTCCAACCGCCGGCTTCCGGTGTTCCAGCTGGCGAGAAAAATGGTATTAGCCCGGAAGAGATGAAATCTTTCGGCGAGCTTACTAGCAGGGGCCAAACCAGGATCTGTCGCGCCAAAGATGAAGGGTCGGAACGTTCAAAACAAACTCTGGGATATGCTTACCGATAACGTCGATATCCAGACTAGAAGAGTTCAGTGAGATACATAGAAAGAGAAGAACATAGTCATTTATACCTTAGATAAACGGGCGAACTACCAACTCGCTTCCGAATGGCTTCGATAACTGCATTCACGCCATAATCGTCGAGATCTTCAGCACTGATCACCTGGAACCCGACAGATTCATCATGCGTGACTTGACCTTCACCCTATGGTGAAAAAACTTGACGTATTTTGAATGAGCAAAAGCGATTATAACTTGCCATCATCTTGCTTCTAATACCCCCATGGATACTGGTGTTCGTCATCAAATGTTCTTCTGCTGCGATGGTGAAGTACGTTCCGTGCGTGATGCGTTCTTGATCAGTACGTCCTTCGACCGCACCAGTGTCCATGTGGGAGTCGAAGTGTATTACGGACACTGGTCCATATACCTTGTATAGGGAGCGTAGAATGGGTAAGACCTACGCAAGCTTCAGCCTTCTGCAGCTTTATTAAAGGGAATACAGCTTACGATGGTATGATCACCGCCGAGGGTTACAACGCGAGGGTGCTCCTTTCCATCCAAGGCAAAAGCCGAAGTACGATCTTTGTACAAGGCGTTAATACCACCCATAACCGGGCGCGAAATAAGCGTCGTATACGCGGCCTCCATCTGGTCAATGGCCTTGGCGTTGTCCATGGCCGTCACAGGTACCTGCAGCCACGGTCAACACTTGCGTCTGAATCGCGGTGAAAAGCTGACGGCTTACATCGCCACAGTCAATCAACTCTGCACCAAGTTTCCCCGGGTTAACTTCCCAGCTGAGATCCCAAGCGTATCCAGGTATGCTTTGCCTACGACTTCCCGAGCGAATAGCATAAGGCCCGAAACGCGCACCAGGACGATAAGTAGTTGTCGTGTCAAACAGCATCCCAAAGATTGCAATGTCGTACGGCTTGGAGGCGTCTTCGAGGCACTTGACATAGGGCAAATGCGCGTAGCTCAGAATACCGCCAAAGTATCCATGCTCTGTCTGTGGGCCATACTTGGACGTCCAAGGTTCGTCTGCGGTTGATGGACGAGACGGCGTGTGCAGCGGCGATTGATGCGCCAAAGCCAGCGAGGCGAAGAGCAGTGCCGCCAACATGAGTGTTGAGAACAAGTGCAGATAGCTGGCAGTCCACTATCTCGGCCGTCGTTTCCCCTGGACATGCTGAACTTGATAATGATAGCAAATCAGGGCGATTAAGCATTATGCCTGCCGGCAGGCGAAAACATTCCCAGCATTCTTCAGTTGATCTTGAAGTATATCGAGAGGCCATAATACACCCTCTTCTAACTTTTCCAGAGTGTACGATGCCTCTGGTTAGAATCTGAGCCACGTTGAACTTGTTGGTTGCGATCGAGTAGGATTTCAAACTCCGTTTTAAGTTCGACTCAACGCACCGCCACCACATTCATCTGTTCATCAGTTTCCTCATATCTTCATCGTCGAAGCTCAGTGAGCAACACTTTATAATGATACAGAACCACTCACACCTGCAGGATCACAATCAAGACCGACATGCCTGACATCATGCTTTCCGGATCCAAGGTCTCTTTCAACGCTTGGCTCCTATCGGATGATACTTGCTATAGTCTTCTGCTGCTAGCCAGGTCGCTTTTAGTTCTTCGTCGTCCAGCTCCTCAGATACGTTTTCTGACATTTCGGACACCGATTTTGCATAGTAGCAAAGAAAGTTTCAGTGCGCCATCACCATCTGCTTTGAGTTCACCTCTAGCTCCTTACCAGAATTTCCCTCTATTTAAGTCACCTCACACCTTCTTCGAAAATCTCTAGTTCTAACGTTTTTAGACTCTACAAAATCATATCCTTGGGGCTCTTTTGCACCAGCACAACGACGTGTCATTGTGCAAGTTGCAAATCGTCGTCGATCTCGTGGCTAGCGAATACGCCTCATCCTTGGAAGAATATTCATACAACTCATCTTTTTTACTCAACAGATTTCGAGGGTCGATCTTTTGTCAGAGGCGATTTCATAATTGGGCGCACAAGCGCGTGGCGTCGTTTCAGTACAGACGTTCCATAATGTTTCGGCCAGAGCTCTATTCAGTATCGCAGAGCGCTCGCCAGGGCTAGAAAGTACGTATCTCTTGTAAAGCTCACAACTAATGTAGATGATCAAGGCTGACGTTGACCGATGCCCGAAGCTACTACTCTATCCTCTGATTGCTCGTGTTTTAGCGAGTAGTAGCGTCGCCGTTTCAGTGCCTGCCAAGCCTCGAAGGTGTTGCTCTCAAGTTCTATCCTTGCTTCTCAGGCTGAAGCCTTCAACAATAAGAAGAATTTCAAAGCTCTGAGCAGGAAGTAAGTAGAGTTTATTGTGGCATTTGTTGTGTTTGATCATCTTCTGGTTGTTGCCATCTCTTGTACTATTGTCTCGTGTTTTCAAGCTAGTCACTGCGTAGATATCCTACATTTGCATGCATACATGTCATCATACTCCAATGAAAGCCGTTTCAAAAATATATAACGACTTTTTGCGTTTCAAGTCGCCACAATGCTCGTTGCATTTCACCTACCGGAAACTGAATAAGCTCCACCATGCCCGAGTGTCAGAAATTGAATACCAGCACACGTACAACGTTACTAGGTGACCGGAACCGCCTGAGAATTCCCCAGACCTCCAAACATCGCCTTTGTCTTTTCCCATTTCTGCCATTTCAACAAGCCCTCACGCTCCTTGTCGTGACGGACAAACATCTCATCCCATAATGTCAGCGGCGCCACCTGCATCGAGTCCCTAACAACCCAGTCCGTATCTAGCATCGCCAAACACGTCACGTCCTTCCATTCCTGCAGCTGCGGGCTGAAGAATGCTTTTCGGCTCGTGCCTTCGTGTGTGAATTTCCTACGGTAACGTAGATGCACGAAATCAGTTTCTGTATAGTAGATTTGAAGTAGTGTTGCCGCGGTTCGGTTAGGTCTGGTCCGGTCCGGTTTTGCCGGTTTAGCAAAACCGCGGGTTCAAACCCGGTTCAAACCAGGCTTGCCATGAAAATTTCAAAGTCATGTCAGCGGGGTCTGATGATACTGAAATATAGTCAAACTTCATAAAGTAGATGTTTCTATGCTAATGGAGGCTGATTGAACGTAGAGAAGTACTAGGAAAACGTAAATGTGAGTAGCCTGCAAGTTTGATCCGAAGAGCTCGGCAAGGCATAGAATTTGTCTTTGTGCGAAAACCATTCATTCTGGGTGCTACGTGCTTGCAGACATTGAGATTTAGATAGGTAAAGGTATAAAAAGGACAATAATGTATTGTAGAGTCGGGCCATCATCTCTCAACGCACAGAAAAAATCGTAGCTGAAAACCCGGTTTGAACCTGGTTCCATCGGTCCGGTTCCGCTCGGTTATTTCCGGTTCGGTTTCTCGGTTTAGCGGTTCCGAGCCGAACCGCGGCAACACTAATTTGAAGCAAGCAAGTAGTACGCACAGCTGTGTCACGGCCTTGAGCGTGTTAGCCTTGTACGGCCCCTCTACGACGTGGGCTTGGACACGGTGGCACTTCAAGGTCTCAAAGGCGATGGTGAGAACCTGGTCTAGCGCGTCGCGCGCGTATCCCCACCCGCGGTGGGCCGGATCGATGATCATACCGACGTCGAGCACGCCCTCGGATTCGCGCGCGCGGTCGAGGTATACAAAGCCGATGAACCGCCTTGTCGTGGAAACCGACTGTAAGAAATTTGGTGACGTGTGTAGTCAAGTTAGACGCGAAGGAAGGGCTCAACTGTTTGTGTCTGCTGCTGTTTCTTCTTCATCTTGTCTTTCACGACTGCTGCAATCTCTGGTGGGACCGGGGGCTTGGCTTCTTGTGGTACGTCGGTGCTACTTTTTTCGCTCGATGTGCTGCCCTCCGACGACTCCGAGTCGAGGCTCATTATACTGGCCGACTCCCAACACTCTGCAATAAACTTCTTCTTCTCCTCTTCGGAAAGCTGCTCGTCAAGTTTCTTCGCCTTCTTTTTCATACTCCTACGGCTGTTAGGATTCGGTGGAGTCTTTCCCTTCTTCTTCTTTTGTCCTTGGCTCTAAATTGCCATTAAAATGAGACAAAAATAGAATTGAGGGAAGCGTGCTCACACGGTCTTGATCCTCTGACGCCGTCTTTTCCTACATCAAGGAAGGAGCATTAATACCGCACTCGCCTGATATCAGTGATTAACACGTACCGCATCCTCCTCATCTTCACGAGATACAAGAAGAGTATGGGTGTGCTAGCTCGCCGTTGAAGCAAATCAGGAAACTCGGTGCACTCCGACGTACCTTCTCAATCTGACCAAAATACGCAACACTCGTGGCAAACGTGAGGACGTCATCATATTGGGCTGCCTCCACAGAGGACAGCTGCAGCTGTTCGAAGAGCGTCTGTAGATCGTCGAGCAAGTCGTCTAAGCCAAGGAGGCCTGGCTGCAGATGGATGGATGTGGATACAGCTTCAGTCGAAAGTCCGGGGTCGCCTTCCATGCTGGTGTCTCGAGGCTAAGGTACGGGCGCTTATCAGATAGGTATCACCCCCCGAAGCAGTGAAAATAGAGTGCGAGTAGTACGGCAGCAGCAATGAGTCATTGATATCATGTGGCTGAGCGCATAAATTGACTTTTAGACGGGTCGCGAACCGAGGCGGGATTGAAATCATTCCAACGACCTCCCAGGAAAGCGACTCTCTTCGAACACTTCGCAGTAGTAGTCTGGTGGTGGTGAGTCGAGAGTGTGTCAACACATTTCTTCCCACGATATCGTGGCCGCTTTTGGCAACTCCGCTCATCTGCAAATCTCCTCAGGCCGCCAGTGCTAGGCCATTTTCACCCACCGCCGACTGAAGCCTGATAATTAAAGGATATTCTAAATAAAAATCAATCTTTACCCTTGAGGTATAGCCCTCTCCGTGTTTCAGAAGAGATTTTCACTTTCGAACTCTCTGAAAATCTCGCAACGCAATTTTGTGCGCCACATGAGGATAGTTACTTATCATGATTGAGCCCTGTGTCCCTAAGGCACCAATGAGGTGTACTAGTTATCTACCTGGTTCTCACGTAAGTCCTCACCGGTAGTAGAGGACGAGCTCTCTTGGCCGCACTTAGGTAGTTCAGCCCCAAATCCGCTATACACTTTGGCAAAAGCCCGTGTTTATCAGTATTCGTCCAGAGATGCATACCGTACTCCGAGTTCCTGCTAAAACGTCTCGTAAGGACCACCCTACTGTTACATGAGCTTGTGGCGAAAGATTAGTATAAAGAAGAACCTGAGTCACTGTTTCAAAGCTGTTCACAGGCATAGCTAGGATTTTGCTAGGTCGGATAAAAGCTCTGCTTCTGTCAATAACCGGAAGGTAACGGAGGAGTCGCGCTTTTCTACTTCCCAAAAAATAGAACGCGAAGTTGATGGACCCGACAACTCACCGCCAAAAAACGATGTTCCGGTGATGATAAGGAGATCGAGGGCTTGCCGCGAAATTCGCAGCTCTCCATCGATGGGCCATACAAATCATCAACCAAGGTACAGTATCAGTCATATACTGACGAATCGAAATGTATTCTTGACGCCACTACGCGGTAAAAAGGACGAGATGCAGGAAGGTGAGGACTGAATTATCATGTAAATCCTGCCGACGAAGGCCTCCCCGTTTGAAAACTAATCCCATTGGCGTGGTCCTGTTCAACAGGCACGCCGAAAACGTGTCGTAACGACCACCCCAGCTGCTCTGAATCTATGAACTGTGAGCGAAAGGAACAGCGAAAAACAGGGACAAGATTGGCTACTATACTTTGAGATGATTAGCCGCGGGAGCCCTCAAGCGGCTGCCAACGTACTTGAAAGACTGCAGCCGGAAGGTGTGAGAATTAGTGGCGCTATAGTTGGCGTTACCGATAGAACTTGGAAGCTATTCTTGCAGATATATGAGCGATAACAGGAGACTCGTACTGCCCGCAAAGTTCGTGGCATCGATGAGCCCTACCAATCCCCAAGATAAGCATCGGATATCGCTGCACCGAAACGAAGAGAAACGAAAAACGGTTCCATTCATTCTGTACAAGTCAACCAACCGGAAGGTATCCAAGCGAAGAATCGTCATCCTGCGCAAAAAGGAAAGTGACCCAATCCCGATAACATAGTACGCGTTCCTTCGAAGGTCGGAGGCTTTGGCAACATTCTGGGGTGCTCAAGGACCCCATCCATACACCTGCTGCAGACTGATCTATAAAGAACAAGTCAACAGCATACATCCCGGCGAAGTCTTCACCGACCGTCGTACCCAGATAACTGAGTGTAACGAGGCGTTTCCCCATATGGCATATGCGCACGGACCTTATGTTGATCGCGTACACGCGATCTTTCCTTAGACTACTACTACGACTATTGGCTTTGTTTTATCCCCCGTTCTTACGCTTACGGGTCCCCGAGGTCCCATTTGGACTCAATACTACTGCTTTATCGTGTTCTTTCGGGCCTTCCGGACCTCGCCAGTGTACCTACGGGTTACACTTTTTTGAACACGCAACATTGCGTCCAACAGGGAGCGCAAAGGCTTCGACAACAGGTCGAAGCTTCCGGATTTGAGACACAAGGTCTCTCATACTTGCAGGTGTGTTAGACACCTTCTCTTTTTTAGCTGAAATTTTTTTTTAGCCTTGTGGTCATCGGCGAGTCAGTCGCCGTCGTCCAGCATACGCGTTGGTCGTCACAGGACGCCAGCACATCCCCCATTTCCCCCGCTCTCGCCTACGCTCTAGGCTACGACGATGAGCGAACGTTCACGGGCGTCGAGACAGTCGGCGCCAACACATACGTCGAGGCAGTCGGCACCCTCACACGTGTCGCAAAGTTCGACACGCCTGCGAAAGGACCCCCCCGCATTCACGGAGAGCGACCTGCCGCAGCGCACTCGGCGACGACAGCCCCATACAGCTGGAGATGTCCCGCTACCCACTACTTTGGAGGACGTGGATGACGCTGGAGGCGCACAGGCGTTCCAGCCGCCATTTACGTCAACCGAGCCTGCGCGGTCCCAATCTGGGCCGCCGCCTTCACTTTCCAATGTTGCATCGAGTCCGCTGAGGTTTGCACCCTTGCGGCAGGCTCGTGGCGACTCTCAATCCGCTCTCGACAGTCGGTTAGGTGCAGTTGCTGCGCCGAATCGATGGTCAGAGGACCCTGGGACAGCACGCGCAAAGGCGAGTGTCTGTCCTAGGACTGTCGTGTCCGACAACGCGAAGGATGGACCTGCGTATGTTGCCGCTATCGAGGTTAACATGCGTGAGGGACGTTCAGCCGTGGAGCGGGCACTTGCTTTGCCACCACAGGTTACTGCCCATGTGGAGAGGTATGTTGAATCACTTCGCAGCCATACTGCACGAGGTGATTTGGCTGACCCGAATACAGGTTTTGACCTCACGATGAACGCGGTTCAGCAGAGCCTGGCGCTTCCGCAACAGGTGGATGAGTCGGATTCGCAGTATGCGCGCCGTATCAAAGCAATGGAACGATCGAGAACGGAGATGCCGGTGGATACTATTCGCTCGGTGTCCTCGCTGTCGACTACTACGGCTTCGCGGTCTTCAGGTCGAACGGCACGCTCTTCTGCTTCGGTGCGGGCGTGGCGTCAAGATGTGTTCGAGCGTGGAGTCTTACAAGCGATTCATGATGGACATATGTTCTTGTACAATACTAGTACTGTACCTGAACAGGATGTAATTCTAGAGGTAACGGATGGTTATACAATGGCTTATATTTCATCCAAGCCAACCATTAAAGTAAAAATTCCTGACCTGGAGGATGTAAGGTGTGTGCCATTTCTGGAGCAATACCCATCACCTACCAGGGAGGTTGAGGAATGGGATGAGCCAAGTCTGCAGTATGATGATGCTGTCGTTAATGTAGCCCCGGTGGTACAGGCTCCAAAAGAGACTGAGACCATCTTGGAGCGCAAGACGCGAGAGAGGAAACATACAGCAGAAGTGGCGCGAGCGAAGCACAATGATGTGGCACCATCGGATTACATACAATCCGAAGTGGCTCACATTGAGGTAGCGAGACCATCCTTAGAGAGGCCGCCTGCACCCGTGTCTAACGTGTTTGGACAACGTGGCGTATTGGTGGAAGATGATTTTGATGCTCCGGTATTGAAGTCGGAGATCAAGACCAAAGTGCAAGAACCGGTCCAAGTATGGATGACGCGTATTGTGGAGGAGATGCCGCAGACGCGTACCATCGAGAGGCCGCGACGCACAAGTAGTCACATACGGGCGAGTACAGATACTGCCTCGCCTCGGAAGACCAACGTGTCTGAAAAGACATCGGGACGTCGACCACAGAGGGTGGATTCGGCCTTGTCTGCGGGAGGCTCAGGACGGGTGAATACCCGAGTTCAGCACTCCCCAGGGATAACCCGTCACAAAGCAGCAGCGGTACAGCGCGTACCAGCGCGTGCCCAACCCACAGCGCCGCCGCCGCCAGATCCTGATCCAAGTGATGATGGTGATGACGACGGTGATATTGGCGATGGTGCTGATCCCGGACGAGGACCCAACAACCCAGGCTGTGGCGCACCTGATCCTGGAGGTGATATACCGCTCCCAGGAGCAGGTGGTGATGGTGATGGTGGTGATGGAGGAGATGATGATCGTCCGAATGATGTTGATGATGGTACTAGTGACCGCCCACCGGTCAACTACGCCAAGCGTCTTCGTCGTTCAACTTCGGTCTTGAACGAGATCAAGCCGGAGATGAAAGATGAGTTCACATATATACCTCCAGCACGTCAGACTGGAGTGTCCATATTGGATGCGATCTTTTTTGAAATTGAGGACATGGCTGTGGCACGCCTATATCGTGTTCTGAATGAAAGCGAGCGCGAGCTCGCAAAAATAATCGCACGTAATGTTGACACTGCGCCTAAATTCACAGGCGCGATGAATGACATTACGGTGTTTGACAGATGGGCTCGCGATATCATACGGTGGTTGGATCAGACGGGTGCCCATGGACCCCCCGTTCGGGTGGATACTGGCGCACCGTCTGAGGCTGACTTGACACGTATTACACTGTTAGCTCAAGGCCTGTCTGGTGATGCACTAGAGCACTACCGGCGGGAGACTAATACATACAAAGCTGCTGCAAATCATAGCACATCCTTTATTGAGGTGCTTCATGGTTTGTTTGTGCAGTTTGTAGATGATGATTCGCTTCGCATGACTGCACTGCGATTTGAGTCAGCTGAATATATGGCGGATGGTGGTGTACGCGGACTATTCTACTATATGATTAGTCTGGCGAGCTTAATGCCATCGCCGCCAGACGTATATCGATTTCACTCAATTCTGTACAATGCGCTGCCACAGTATATTCGCCGACAGATGCGACTCGAGGGTGTCACCCCCGAGCGTACCACATCTCTAAACGTGATTATGCAGAGGGCACTGGCATTAGAACAGAGCTTGAAGTCTGAACACACACATGCTTTGTCAATGATGGAGGAATGTGATGTTGTTCCACCAGCAGTATCGGAAGCATGCTACGCATGTAGACGAGAAGGACATTTTGCAACGGATTCTGCTTGTCCGCTGTATGAATTGAATAAAGACCTCCCTATAGAGGAGATGTATCGCATTATCTCTGATAACACTGACGATGATGAACCTCAGTTGAAGCGGGATAAACCAGAACATGGATCTCAATTCAGCGAGGATGCGGCAGATGTCGATGTTGACCAGCCTCGAGTCGGACTAATGCGAACTCGTGACTGGTATGATGTACGAACAGGTGTCGGCAAACGTTCTACCAAGGAGGAAGCTGGAGGGTCTAGTCGTATAACAGAGCCAAGGCCCAGCCGGTCTATTCCTAGGAAGAACACAGTCTCAGATAAGAAGGGCAGGACCGGGGCTTCTGCTGAGGGGGAGCATTCCGCTCACCTCAAGTATTAATACACCAGGATGGTCTTGACAACAAGGTGTGAAGAGCGAGTACTAAGGGTGAAAAGGACGTAGTTATGGCAGACACTATGACTATATCCGCCGGTTCGGGAGGTGCGCCAGACAGTGCGCCTGTCGAATCGTCGCTCGTCGACTTGGAGTAGCATTTTTGGGGTCAAGACCTTCATCGATGATTCGGTCTTGAGGGGGAGGGTGTAACGGGGCGTTTCCCCATATGGCATATGCGCACGGACCTTATGTTGATCGCGTACACGCGATCTTTCCTTAGACTACTACTACGACTATTGGCTTTGTTTTATCCCCCGTTCTTACGCTTACGGGTCCCCGAGGTCCCATTTGGACTCAATACTACTGCTTTATCGTGTTCTTTCGGGCCTTCCGGACCTCGCCAGTGTAACTACGGGTTACAGATGGCTAGCATAGGTCTTACGATGCCTGTCTCGACGCATTGCTGCATTCTAGATGTGTTTCTACGGCAACGGCGAGACTGCTCAAGCACATATTACCCCATATGATTACAAGGCGCATACGGACACTCGTCAATGAGTAGCCTGTACCTGGTGAGTTCTCAATTTGGAGCGCCTTGAGTAGCGCGCTTATGTGTATTTAGGATGAAGGCCACGTCTCTAGCTGTAAACAAGGATCATTCGGTCCGCATGTCACTTTTAAATGTGGGCCCCGAGTCCTGTACTGCTTTTGGATTCCCGCGACATGACTTCTACCACCTTTGCGCCACACCCAGACGATAGATGTTCGTCCTACACCTCTAGCCCCTTCCCTTCAAATGCGGAACTCCCACACTTTTCCAATCTAGGATCGGAACACAGTTTTGATGTTGTGTTCCAGGACGAAACCCCGGACCGCAGCGTAAATGCGGACGATAATGCTGCGGCGAGCCCTTCTATACGCGCTGGAGTTGGTGAGGAGAACCAGAAGGGAGGTCCTTTCTTTGGAGTCGGGCATTTCAATCCCCGTTCACGTAAAGGTCGGTTGCTCCTCTTGCATTATCCTGCTTCCCGTTAAGACTATGTTTAGCTCAAGACCCGTCCGATTATGAACATTCATATGAAGAGGACCAGCCCTATCAAGAGACGGGTGAGAAGGCCAGAATGTGGAAGACATATCTTGCGGAAAGCGCAAAAGTAGATGCCGACAAAGTTGCTAACTGGACCGACGCTCTAGACGTATTACTTGTCTTTGTGAGTTTTGACGGAGTGCTCCCGAGAACCGAAGTTGACCGTCTCAATAGGCTGGTCTGTTCTCTGGTGTCGTTTCGACGTTCGTCTCGCAGACCTTTCACACGCTTCAAATCGACAACAGCGAAGTGACCTCATATCTCATATTCGAGCTCGTAACCCTTCAGCGCGCCAGTACGGACGGCCACTCTTCGAGCAGTGTACCGAAATCTCCCCTGACCCCGAATATGACATTTCGCCCAACATCCACCGTCACCTGGATTAACGGGTTGTGGTTTACCAGCTTGGCGCTCAGCATGACAACTGCCCTGATCGCCGTCCTCACCAAACAATGGATACACGAGTATCGGACCTCCATCGAACTGAGAACGTACCGTGAGCGCGGTTGCATTCGACAGTTTCGCTTCACAAACCTGTCGGAATGGCATGTTCCGGTCATCATCGCACTCCTCCCAGTCTTGATGCACGTCGCCTTGGGCATTTTCTTTGCGGGTCTCATCCTCCTGCTCCTCTCGTTCAACTGGCGTATTGCCTCATGGATATCCGTCGTTGTAGCTGCGGCACTAGCAGCATATCTCGTCACCAATGTTCTCCCTGTTTTTAACCCTATGTGTCCTTATAAAACGCCATTAACCCATTATGCCTATCGCCTTGTTCACCTCATCCGAAACGCGGCTTCGCCAAAGTTGAGGCGACGCTTCTCTCAGTTTTTGAACTTGAGATGTCGCGCCTCTCTCAAAAGGACACATAATAAAGGATGCCTTGATATCCCAATCATCGCTAACCGTCTCCACCACTTCAGACGTCACGTTCGTAGCTTTGTGCAGTTTCGAGCCTCCCTCGCTCGTTGAAGCTGAGAAGGCAATGCTCCATCATATAACGTATATCATCGATGCGCAGGCAATCGTCTGGCTCTACGGTGTCTATTCCAACTCCTCCGTTCAGACAATCGTATTACAAGCAATCAGTAATCTGCCCCTACAAAGTATCCCATTGGTTACACAATCTATTCCAGAGAGTGTTCTTGTCTTGGCACCTGAGGGCTTGCTGAATGGTCCCGAATTGCACCACGCTTCAGCCCAACCCGCGTACGAGCGCCTTGAGCGATCTCTCATCCGTGTCTCCCCCCAGAAGAATTTGTCCTGGCCTCCCACCCACATGAGATCTCCGGGATCTCTTCCCCGACTACTAAACTTCTGCGAGTCTGAACAAGCGGCAACGTTTCTCGCGGCGAAATCCTGGCGCCGTCCGTCAAACATGATGTCGCCGTGTGGGTTCAGATTCTTCGAAATGCGTTAAGGTCAGGACCAGAATGGCTTGGAATGGAGGACGACTCCCCGGTCTGGCGCGCGTTCATCTCGTGGTACTCTTCCGAGCCCCATATGTGCATGTACTGCGCTGAACGAGACGGCTCTGTAGGAAACGTTTATACGTGTATGGTGTACAATTACGCGACGATGCATCGGACAAGTATAGGGTACGCTGTACGTCTGAGTGTACTCGACAACCCTTTGAATGCTATCAGCACTACAGATCCACTATCCTTCCGGGAGGCCACAATCATGTTCTTACTTCCATCTCTTTCCTCGTTTCTTCTCGACACCGTCTACAGGGATTGGTGTAGGGAGGAAGCGTACATTGGGCTCCCCGGCTGCGCCATGTCCTCATCCGACTGCCCTCCATTCAAGTCACTGGATCTAGCAATGACTTCAGGAAGGACTCTCCTTTCGCAGCTCTCCTTACAAACTTTGAGACTAGCGTCGGTTCGGATGGCCAGGGCAGCCTCCACATACATCATGATAGCATCCTACCTGCCACGTTCCAGACCTTGACGCCAATCGTAGCCAACCTATTTCCGCAAGATACCATACATCCAGCGGAAAGGCAGAGGCTTCTGCATCCTCTTTTTAGAGCACTGCTGCTGCACACGATTGACACCGAGGAGCATCAGGGCTCTGGAGTAGAGGATACCGGTCTTACCGCAGATTATCATTCCTGGATGACTGAAGCGGTGGCCGAGGACATCATCCGGATCGCATTCATGGAATCCAGTGACATAGCCGAACAGTCGCCGCTCCTCTTCGATCTTGTCGAGTCCTCGGTACGCTTGAAATGTCGCAGACTGGTGCCGGCTGTCTACAGCAAGCTCTGTGCTAGCAATTGGCTAGAGGTAATCGGCGTGTCTCGCTTTGGGCAGACGACTTTCCATACCCCCGTGAAAGTTGAACAGACCTCGTACTGCTTCCTCGCTGCGGCGTTTATTGAAGGATTGAAGGTCCTGAGACAACTCGCGCCTGTAACCTATATGCAGGTTCTCGAGTACATCCGAATACCATCCAATCTTCTCATAATTACCAAACTCCTCATTTTGTCAGATGTTGAACGTCGCCATAGTCTGCGGACGTTGGCACCCCTCGTTACTTTGGACTTGTGGCATCCTTGTCTACGCGAGGTAGGCAGGTTCCTTCGGCAGGAGGAAGTTGTCGCTGGTTACGCGTGTCAGATCTCGCACGTCCGACACCTTTATCTCGAGGAGTCCTTGCACTATGAGCCTTACGAGGAAGTGGTTATAGCCCTTTCTGACTTTGCTCGCCACGTCCACGAGTCCTCCGGATCATCAGTTCCTACGTCGTGAACTTAAGCGACCAAGAAACAAGGTACCCTCCGTTGTATACACGTTGCACAGCTCAACTAACAGCTCCATAAACATCCTTTCTGCTTTCTGCTGTTCTGCCGCTGTGCTCAATCTTTGATTGTGGCAGTGTACATGCATCTAAATACGAACAAGTTGACACGGTTTGAATGTTAATAATAATGTACCTACAGTTCTATTGTTACAAATTAAATCACTAGTATGACCCCAAAAAGAGGGAAATGAAGGGAGTTTGAGAAGACCAGGTAGTCTTATGTCGACCCGAAGGCTGGGGAAAATTCCATGGTCAGATTTCCGAATCGAAGCAAGGGCCTAGTGGCGGCGGAAAAGGTCTATCAAGAAGGAAGCCCGGTGTGTGCCTTGCGGCCAAAGATGTAGAAGAAACAGGTTAAGGCCGTTGATCATGATGACAGCAGGGACAGTCACGTGCGGGCGCCAATCCGTTTTGCCCAAATACGACGACGCGGTGCAGATGTATGGACTCACTGCCCCCACCAAACCATCAGTGTGGTCATACGACGGTATATACACGGTGTAATTCTTGGTTTTCGTTCTTTACAGCTCCCACTCAAGACAAACGGCCGTCCCAAAATCGAACAAGGCATCGTCTTCATCGTAATCGCCGAGATACCGCCATCATTGTACGCAAGTTTCCTCTTCAGCTACATTAAGTAGTGCTTATACTTTTTTTTGGAAGTATTGTTCTGTGACACGCCGAGCAGTTGTCGTATATACGACTCGGAAGCCCCCAGGACACTCTTCTCATCACAAACAATCTCTCTCATGCCTCCCTCAAGCGACTCGCCCCGATGGCGCGCGAGTGCGGATCTTCCTGCATCTCGCGCAGCTTCTCATGTCTCGCCAGCGTCTCCTACCTCAGCTAATAGTGACACTTTACGTGGGTCCTCCTCCGACACATCCAGCCTTAGGCTTCAGGCAGTCTGTCAGCCGGTTCCGGAATGCTTTCATCTCGCGATGGAGGGTGAAGACGTCCCAGCAATGCTAGCGCCTTGCCAGGAGCATCCTGGAATGAACAGGCGCACCGTCTTTGGCATGAAGCTATCGACTGGACGCGCCCAGAAAGGTCAGTATCCGTAGTGTAATGTAATTCCCCGTCTGATTATATTAAAGCAGGAAACGACCTGTTCAATTACGAGAACAAATATCCCGAAGATGAGCCATACAAGGAGATGGCGGAGGATAGCAGGTTTTGGAAGACCTGCGTCGATGAGGCGGCAAAAGTCGATGCCGGTAAAGTGGCAGACTGGACGGATGCGCTGGATGTTCTGCTCGTTTTCGTAAGTACGCCTCTCACTAACCGTTCAGGGCTCATTTTTTCGGTTTCAGGCTGGTTTATTCTCTGGTGTAGTCTCGACTTTCGTGTGTCAGACTTTCCAGAATTTGGAGGTCGACCCGACGGAACTCGTGTACATCGTAATGGATGAGCTTCTTAACATTCAACGCGCTATTGATGAACACGGCCCCGGCTCCTCTAAACACGTTCCTCGCTCTGACACCTCCTTCCATGCATCCCGAACAAGCGTCTGGGTTAATACACTCTGGTTCGTGAGCTTGACGCTCAGTCTGACAACGGCTCTTATTGCTGTCGTCACGAAACAATGGATACACCAATACATGGACTCCACCCAGTTGGGTACCCCTCGTGCTCGTGCTCGCGTTCGTCAGTTCAGGTTCATTCAGCTGGAAGCGTGGCATGTTCCGGCGATTATAGGACTCTTGCCTGTCCTGATGCACGTCGCATTGGGCGTTTTCTTTTCGGGTCTCATCATCCACATCCGCTCTTTGAACACCCCAGCGGCAGCCGTCGTTGGATTGATTGTATTCTTCGCATTGCTGGCCTATGTAGGTACCAATCTCTTCCCGGTGTACGATCCTGCATGTCCATATAAGACGCCACTGTCCTCTTACGCTTATATTGCCTTCCGACGTCTCCGTGAATTGAATTCACATTCCATCACGCGATCCATTACATTCGCCAGGAAACTGGCTGAATGTGGGAAAGATAAACCCTCTTCACGGCCTCCTGCCACTACATCTGTGGCTCTATCCATCTGCTCCGACGTATTGACTCCCTCGCTAGATGGAGAAGAGATTGCTGTCGAGCCAACGACACTCGTGGAAGCCGAGGAACACATAGTCAGCCAAGCGGTTGACACCCTGGATGCCCGTGTCGCCGTGTGGGCGTACACCGTCTCGCCGAATCCTTCAGTGCGAAACATTGTACTTCAGGCCATTAGTAACCTCCCCCTACATGTCACCCATATCGTCAAGAACCAAATCGGTGGAAAGACGCTTCAAGGGATCCTAAGGAAGACCGCGGGGTCCTCCTATTATTGCGATATGGATAGACAGGCAGCTTTTGAGCGTCTTTTGCGAACCCTCCTTCGCTTCTTCCCCCAGACATCCCTCGAACCGTGGGAAATCCAAGCGCCTTACCGGCGTCCCACGTCTTTGGCCCTTCTCGTCAACCATTGTAACCCTTCTGCAGCTGCTCAGTTCATCACCAAGCAGATATCACACCCATCGGTGAAGTATGACGTCGCTATGTGGGCACAAATTCTGGTAAACGCGTTACGTGAGGATTCAGACGGGCAGGAGGTCGGTGGTGCGGATTCGATATTTTGCCAAACCATCGTTCCTTGGTTGTGTGCTCAGCCCCATAAATGTTCTCTTTGCTCCCAGCGAGCAAAAGCTGACGTTGTCCTCTACTCGTTGAAATCTTCTGACGGTCTGCCTCTGAATGTCGCCTTTCAGAGCAATGATGATGCCGACATTTCTCCCGACCAACCGATAAACCTCCGCCAGGCAGTATTCCGCTTCATGCGCTCGTCACTATGTGATATATTGTTGAATATCGTGTATCCTCCCTCCTACTCGGAAACCTCCACTGTCGACATCTTATCCACAACCGATATCTCGACCAGCGCAGATGGGCCAGTCCTTCCCAGCGACATCAAGCTGCGTCTTTCCCTCATTCAGACGCAGTGGTTCTTGAATCAGAGCCGGTCCGGGGCCAGCGACGGCTCGTCCCGCCTTGCAGAACTCGTCAGGCTCATATCTTCCAACGTTGGATTGAACATCACCGACAATTCCCGAACGCATCATTTGATGCTCGTGGACGCCACTTATCAGGCCTTGAAAAGCGTAATCACTCTGACGCTCGAGACGGGCATACTATCTGCGTATGATCAACAACTCGTACTCCACCCGTTCTTTCGCTGTCTTGCTTCGAGTGATGACCTAGGCGACGATTACACGCTCTGGATCAGCGATTCGATCGCTACTACAATACTCGATATCATCTTTACCGGGCCACTACCGTCATTACAGGCGATGCTGCTTGTTGCGGATGTTCTACAAGCCGCAGTCCGCTCAAAGTGTTTGAAGCTGCTGCCAGAGCTGTGTCTTCGGATGTGTAGACAGGGATGGCTGCAAGCGGCACGCTCTAGACTTTTTAGCCACAACACTGTCGGAACTGTGACGTGGGACAAGCGACCTTATACTTCGATGGCAGCGGCATTTGTGGAGGCACTTCACCTTCTGAAGGACGTACCGCACTCCGCCTTCGGTGAGATGCGCGACTACATTCAGAAGCCCGATAACCTTCTCACGCTGTGCCAATTTCTGGTGCTATCTGACACGAAAAGGCGTGCGGAACTTTGGCACTTGGTCCCTCTCGTTGACAACACCGCTTGTTGGCCATCATGCCTGCAGGATTTGGACGACTTCATTGCGAATGACATGAATACGCACATCGTCTATCTAGATCTCCTCAAGTATCCGTCGGACCTATACCGAACTGGAGAGTTACTGACGTACAATCCGGTCGAGGAGTTACCAACGATCGTATCCAGGTTTGCGACCCATGTTCAGACGCACCGTCTCGATTGCGGCTGCCATAAAGAGGTTCGTCGCCAGTTTCATTCAATCATCTACTGTCATCATATGATTCTTCCAACTATGTAATGCCTTGTCCGAACTGAAGGCGTTGAGGCGGGTTGATCTGTGTCGAAGCAAATTTCTGGAGCTGATTGCCAGGTGCAAGATACCAGATTGTTCTATCATACAAGGATCTCAATTCATACTCGACAAAGGGAGATACTTAAACTTGTGAGTCATGGAGAACCACTCGACAGTATGCAGCTCACAAGTTGCCTCGAAGATCCCAAAGCCATATCAACAGCACGCTCATCAATAATCCGAGTCACCCAGATCCAGGAATCTCTGAACAGAAGTGCCAAGAGAAAGTATTGAAGTGCTATATGGGTGCACTGCAAAGATTCCCCGATGTAAAGAGTTTGCTGGAATGTTACACCTTTTGCGACCATTTCCTTTCGTTGATCGGCCGAACCATTACACCTGGGCTCGCGCCCCAAAATCACGACTCCTGGATACGGCTCATTGCACGAAAGGCTGAGCCTTTCAGATACTTGTGAGTCAACCCATTCGAAGCTGTGGAGTTATAACAGAGACAGGGCGACAGGTCCGAAACCCATATTGTTAATGCGCTGCAGACAGCAGGTGCACTTATACCGGAGCACCAAAGAAACGTGACGCAGTGGGGATATGACGACGGGACTACGCCACCGGGAATGTATTTGCCATTGATTCCGTTGCATAGCGGATTCTTGAAGAATTGGCAGAACGTGTTACAAGGGCGGGCAATGATAGATTCAGTCTTTGTAGAAGCGCTCGACCAGTGTTACCGTCAAACACGAGAGAGATACCCTGCGGTGAAAAGGCTGGCACAGGCCTCCGTGTATTGGAGGAATAGAGACTAGATCTGCGCGTACAGAACGCTGGCCGTACTATGATAAATTACAGATGCATACTTAATAGTAGAGAACGAAGTTCCGGGAAATATTTGTCTCAGAATGCTCGGAGTCGAGGAACGGAAAGACGATGTAAGCAGACAGCGCCAAGACAAGAAACTTGAATGCAGAGGAGCCGGGCGAACGAGAGGAGAAGACACGCTCGGGACTTCAAGAGAGTTAAGAGGAGCCATACATCGACGGCGGGGAGGGAAATGCTCGGAAATAGATAAAACGAAGGAGTTGACGTAGAGGTTACGGCGTTGGTGTGTGCCACTTCCTACTAGTACCCGTTTCTGTCAACGGTGAATCGTGCCGACCAGAGCTGAAAAGAATACTGGAGACGAAGGCAGGAAGCAGTTGATTTACTTATGAGCAACAAGTTTTGTGCTACAAGTATACAGTCACCGAGGCGCACGTCGACTTTTCACTGCTTCATCTTTGTCTTGCTCTTTCGAACAATCCCTTTACAGACAGAACGTGATGGCCAAGTTAACCTGAAAGGTATTCCATAAGTCAAAGGGAGCACATCGAGAACAGTAAGGGAACAAACATCATTCGATTGACAAGCAACTTGGACCCAAGTGTCGGTGGGAGTGTGGAAGGCAGTGGCGCAGTTGGCGTTATCACCTTGTTTCCAAGTCAGTAAATTTAAGATATAGGACAGAAGAGAGCGCACAGTCAGCCCCAGCTCCATCGCAGCCGTTGTAGTACCTGTGAAAAACGCCTCATTAGAACAACTTTGAGTACTGTTGGCGGAAAAGCTTACCCAAAGCCGGAAGTGACTGAGAAGGTGTGCCTAACGTCGCACTAAAGTTGAGACAGCTTTTTCAGGCACAATGATTTCAGACTCACGGTGCGATGAGCGAGATGTCGGTGCTCGAGCCGGACCCAGCACTGGTCGGATTCACGAGCGTTGTCTCGACGAGCGTGCAGCCGTCGCCGTTGAAACCGCAACCGCCTAACCGGGATATTCAGGACGCGGTAACACGGAATTGGTTGGAGGACATACCAGTCTGAAGGTACCTGGACGCGAACAAGCATAAGACGACACGGCTATATAGACGAGAGAACTGGACGACGTACGCGATAGCACCAATGATGGGTCCGCCGTTGGTGTAGTCACCGCCTGTCGACAGGACGGCCCCAGACTGACTGATGAGCGTCGGCGTACCGAAGCCACATCTAACAAGGAATTAGACACGGAGTCGATGAAGACGGTCCACTAAGCTATGCCCACCTGTTGTCGAAGTGGATGGTGTGAGATTCACCCGCCACAAGAGCGACGACGGAGGCAACAGTGAACGCGAGGAGAGAGGAGAGCTTGAACATCGAGGAATAAGCAGAGCAAATAAGATTCACTGAAGAATTTTGCATGCGTTGTTTAGCTTTTATACCGCGAAGCATTGCAGATCAAGTCAACAGTTTATTCTTCGGATGTACACCCGATGGGAGAAGAGTACCATTGAAGCAGAGCGCCATCACCGTTGATGATCTGGACACGAGAACGGGCCATCCCGCAATGTTACGGCCAGATTGGGTCGATGATTGGCTAGTATATCGTTCCTGGTTTCACAAAAGGTCAGTGGGCGCGTCAAGGTGGTTCGAGACTAACCTTCTTACCATGCGACCAAAAGGCTAGAGTGACAGCAGAACGCTGGAAGACTAGAAGAGCTGGATGCTGACAAGGATTTGAGCCCGATCCAAGAGTCATTGCGGTCTTCGTGACCTCAACGTAGTACGGGAGAAGAATCGGGCTGAGGGTCTATGCGTTCGACGGAGGACGCTTGCGTACATTCAATCAGCCAGTGGGTAGCAACTATTTTTACTACATACCTCGTCTTCCCCTGTACCTTACACTTCCTTCTCCAAATCTTCGAGAGCAATTTCAGTCAAATTTCCGCTGTTTTTGATGCAAGCGAAGACGATGTGCCTTGCGAAAACGAATCACATCTGATGTGTAACGTGAGATTTACCACATGATCGAGACAAGGGCCTGTAGTAGAGCGACGAGCCAGAGCAGAGCGAGTCCCGCGTTTGGGCAAGTAGTCGTAAAAATCTCAGAGCACGCCGAGAGAAGCGGCGCGCGTCGCCTCCGTGCCCGTCGTCGAGACCTGAGAAGATCACATCACCATTACGAAGTGCCCAGTAGTTCGCGCCGCAATGGCATCAAAGGTATCACAAGTTCTATACCAAACATAGCTCCTGGAGAACATTTCAACCAGCACGACCTATTCGCCATTTAGTTAAAGCATGCAAACAAAAGGAGAAGTGCTACGCGCGCTCGCTGAGAAAGCCATATGCTGGCAGATGCAAGACGGTTTACGAACGCCGTGTAGCACGAGGTGTCATCAGATGCCAGAACGCACGGCAAGAGTCTTCGAGGCACAAGTGGCAGTAAGAAGAACCCCGCCGAACGTTGAACTGGTTATGATGCGGCTCTGTTGAGAAATGGGCCGAGTGATGGTATGAGCCAAGTCCCAGAGTACTACGTGACACCTCACGCGTCACACAATCAAGTAAAGTCATCATGTGACCGTCCATGTCCAACTGCGCAGATGACTGCGAGCGCGAAGCTCTTGGACGCCCAATAACACCTACAACAACCAGCCGAATCTGAGCGTCTTTCATAGTATGGTTGCCGCGATATTTTCGTGATAAAGGCGGCTTTCCAGCCCATGGTCGCCACTTTTGGGGTCAAATACACCCTCATTACTCATACTTGACACCCTCCAATACCTCAAAGCTACTTTGCGGTCTGGGCGGCGTCAACCAAGAGCTAATGTACGAATCCTGGACAGGAGCCTGACGACGACGAACACGTCTCCTTTCATGAGAAACTTGAAGGCGCATCATCGCAAGACTTTGCCATAAGTACTTAAATTCCGCCAGACATGCCTTCCGCCCGCCCATCCCGCCTTGTTCCCGCCCCACGAGGTATCCTCAGGGCTGATACGCCACGTTTTGATGGACATCACGCGGACGCCCTAAAACAACCACAAAGTCTCAGGCTTGTTCCAAAAAAGCTCTTCGCCTCCCTGCATCCTCCTCTTCGACCATCCACTGGCCCAAGTGCCATGCCGTAAAGGTTATTGTTCTCACCTCTCTTCACTACCGTCGCCAGACCATTTCATTGTCACGAATTGGGCACAACGCGCCACTGTGGCAGGTTTAAAAGCCGCACTGGAGGCCCTTCCATTTATCGCCTCAAAATGTCCCAAAACCTGGTACGTGACGAGTTTGTTACCGTCGTTATTCCTGCCTTTGATTATGACATCAGATCCTCCCCACCGAAATCATCGACATGATCACCGATTTTGTGGCTGCTCGGCGTGATTCGCAGGGGGACCTGCGTAGCATCATGCAGAGCTTCCGCAGAGCTCGCATGCGTGCAAGTAAGCACCTGTACTGCGGCATTGACTTCGATTCCTATACGGACGAGAATGGCGATCAATGCAGCAAGTTCCGGGACCTTCTTCATTCCGTTCCGCATATAGGTCCTCTCGTTCGATGTATCCTCTTTGAGGATGACGACGAGCTTTTTTCTGCGGATGAAGCATTTCCACAGTTACTGACATTGACGCCCAATCTTGAGCGTCTGGGATTTGGCGGCATTAACTTTGCCTGTATTGCCGATCCCCATGCGTTTCGGTCCACCGTCTCCTCCCTTCCGCTCACGCACTTGGAGTTCCGGTATTGTACCCTAGATGCGGAGATGCTCTACACGCTCTTGGGGTCGTCGGTGCATTTGAGATCTCTCCTGATAAAGGAAATAGATATCGTCGAGTTCGACCCCGAGAGAAGAAGAACGACGGATCTCGCCCACTATGACGCGCCCCAACTAGCTGCTAATGTCCCCCTTCCACCCCAAAACTTCTCTCTCCCCGTACAGGAATTATACCTGTATCTCTCCTCGTATTCCGACCAGATTTTCGTTGACTTGCTCATCACCTCCCTTCTCCCTTGCGTCCCCGGATCACTATTAAAGATTGTCATCGACGGAGCAGAATCCTGCCCTGTGTTCCACGAGAGAATAGCTAGGCTTCTGGCATCCACCACTGCCTCCGTTCGAACATTCTCTATAAATGACATTTTGATTGGTCGTACGTACTTCATTCCTCTTCAGCAAATAACCTAGTCCGACGTTCACAGATTTCACAGGTAATGGCAGTTCTCCGATCCACTCTCTCAATTTATCGCACGTCGATACACTCGAGTTTTCTGTGAATGTGTATAATTGGCATGCTACTTCTGCTCTCTCATGGGCGGTTCACACTCTCAACGACCTCACCTTTCGTCCTCGAAAAATACACCTCTTCTTCACGTTGAAGGGTGCTGAAGGTCCGGGCATCGACGAGCCCATCCCGCAGTCGCTAGATGAGCTCGACCTCGTCCAGCCGGACTGGCCTGAACTCGATGAGGCACTATGTCGCTTGCCCTGGACGGATATCCAGCTTCTTCTGTGCGTGGGGGAAGACTCGGATGTTAGAATCGCCGAGGTCACCGATGACGATTACTACATCGATAGAGGAATGGACAGGGGACAGCTGAGGGAGCTGTTTGAACGTGTTTACTTGCCCAAGACCTTCACGACGTTCTTCAACCCCAGTGCGCCGATCGCCACCAGAGCGTCGTTGGCGTTCGGTCGCGAGCCTGTGGAGAGATGGGACAGCCTGTGTATATGGGAAGACTTATAAGAGTAGCGAAGTCTTAGAGTTCAGGTCATCTAAAGAAATGTAATTTATTTGAAGCGTAGGAGCGTCGTACTATTCAGAACGCGTAGAAGGTAGCGTGATTTGTAAATCCGTACTTTTGATAACATTGGCCCACTCCATCTGGAACGCGTTCACCCTCTTCAGCTCGTCTTGTACAACGTCAAAACTATCGGGTCCAACAAGCATCGTTGAAGGAACAGATTTTCCCGTAGCTGCGCCTTCCCCACGTACGACATCCAAGACGACATTGACGCCCTTCTCCGGGTCTCCAGGCTGATTCCAATCGTTCCCTAAGAGAACGTATCCTATTAGCACGGCGTTTGTAGCAAGGTCCTTAAGAATACTGACCGTCCCATCTGGCTTTCCGATCAGCTGCTAGCCCTTGGTAATCCTCGATATTCGACACACAGGTTCTATCAAATGTCGAGGCGGAGAGAAAGTTGGTACGGAAAGCACCAAAGTCGAAACAGATACTGCGCAAACCCAGAGGAGCTATCTCTAGATGGAGCGACTCGGAAAGACCGCGAATGGCGAATTTGGATGCGGTGTAGAGTCCGATGAAGGCGGTTCCACTGAGTTGTATGAGTAAGTGTGAAGGTGTAGCGAAGAACGCAACCTACATCCAGGAGCAGTAGGAGCCTATCCAGACGATGGTGCCAGACTTTTGTGCACGCATGCAGGGAAGAAAGGCGCGGGCGACATTTAATGCTCCGAAGACATTTGTGCTAGGAATTACGCATTACTATCATTAGGATTTAATGACAAATGCGCAAAATTGAAACCCACTTGAACTGATCTTGTGCTTGTTGAGGCCTATCGAATCAATCACACTGTCAGTCAAGAACACCGTAGAAGGAAAGGTAGGGACGAACGTGTTTTCTTCCAAGGTTCCATTAGTAGCGTATCCTGGAATAAGACGAACATCAACAAAACGGATAGTACAAATGCGCATGAAAACAAACTGACCAGCGTTGTTGACGACGACATCGATCCTGCCATGAATGGCGACGGCCTTTCTAGCCACTACGTTGATCTCGTCTTGAGTCGCAGTTACGTCGAGCTCAAGGGTATCCGCGCCGAGCGCTTTGAGGTCATCGAGATGTGCAAGCGACTTCGCCCGCCCAGTTGCGATAACCTTCTCGCCACGGGCAAGAGCAGTAGTCGCTAGCTCCTTTCCTAGACCTGAGCTATAGAGCACTGTCAGCTGGCACGGAACGTGAGAAAGGGCGCTACATACGTTGTACCAGTGATAAACCAGACGAGTTCACCAGATAATGGCCTAGGAATACATTTCCTCCGCTAATGGCCTGGGATGCGGGTAT
>QLPD01002420.1:0-22598 GCA_003314085.1 Hymenopellis raphanipes
ATCATGGCCCCCTCTTATAAGAGGCCATATCTAGATATACCCTAGTGCATAGGGTGTTCCATCAGCCGGAGTTAAGATGGGTTATGCGGAAACCCACTCGTGCAGGACGTAAAACTCCTAAGGATGCACACGACCAGATCTTGAATTCGTTCTACCGTCATGTTTTGACGTTTCGCGAGGCGCTTATTCGTCATCCCTGCTTTCATGTCAATATGGACGAGACACAGTCAATGTACATCATGGGCTGCGGGCTTACCTTTGAAATGCTGGGAGCAAATTAAGTACCTGTCATCGGGTTAGATGACAAGCGTGCATTCACAATCACTGTCGCAGTCTCAGGTTCCGGCGATCTGCTTCCGTTTCAGGCAATTTACGGCGGATTGACAAAGGGAAGTGCACCTTCAGCGACGGCTCGAGGGCGAGAGGAAGCTGAAAGAATTGGCTTTCGCTTCGAGCACTCGGGGACCAAAACGTACTGGGCAAACGATCGAACCTTGAAGTTATGGGTATCTCGAATTCTTGTTCCGTATTGGCAGCGAAAGATGGTAGAGTTTCATGCCCCAAATCAGGAATGCTTCTTGCATCTTGATGTCTGGAGTGTTCATCGCGCGGAGGCATTTCAATCCTGGGTGCGAAAGACTTACTCTTGGATTGATATGGAGTTTGTACCAGGCGGGTGCACTCCACTCTTCCAAGCATGCGACGTTGGTATTCAGCGTCCTGTGAAGCTGGCCATTCGACAGTCGCAGCAAGAGGATCTTCTGACTGAGGCATGCAATCAGTTAGATCTTGATGATGGAACAGATGCTGCCGCCATTACCTTTGACACACGCATTGGCGTTATCCGTGATCGCTCCGTTCAGTGGCTACTCAACGCCTATCATGCCATGAATAAGCCCGAACTCATTAAGAAGGTAAGGAACTTACTACTTACTCGTTATTTCCACAACTAACATCTCCGATTCTCTAGGCCTTCGAAATGTGCAAGGCCGGTGAAAATGGACAATTCAACCTTTCGTTTGAGTCCATAACAAGTCTCGAAGCCCAGCAAGCACTGCGTGATGTCCAGCGAAACGATCCAGAACGATGGGCCAAGATCAAATTGCGCCCAGATTCCAAGGAAAAAGAAGAAGATGTCGAGGCGGATCCTTTTGCAATGGATGACGACGAAATTGACGATGATATCACCTTGACACCGGTGGAAGTGCTGAACGGACTGGTTGCAATCGCAGAGGGAAAGGATTTAGATGAAGAACTCATCCAGGACGGGCAGGAAGGCCAGATCCGGCCATATGAAGAGGAGGATCTAGGGGATGAGGTTGTATTGGATGCTCTGAAAAGTGCGAAGCTGTCTGATGAACTGGTCGCAAAAATTCAGAGCAATCCGGCGGGGTATGGGCGCGGTAAGAGACAGAAACAGAACAGAAGTGGTAAATGGGCTTCATAGCAGCCCGAATCGATTGAGACAAGTATTTAGACAGCGCGGAGAAAAAATGCGATTTTACTGTGATTTTTAGATGATTTTTAGAGTGTTTGGAGGCCTGTCACGGTAAGAGTTCGGCGTCAAGAAAAAATGCGTGATGTCACGCGGCAACTGTTCGGTTCGACGGCCACGCGTGACGAGTGACGAACGCCCTATCGAAATAATACAGTAGGTTGGAACCACAAACACAGGCAAATGCGGCCAGACTCACGCTGTGGTTTGGAAATAAGGATCTCAGAAAACAGGTACGGGTCGAAGAGGTAATGGTCAGCGATAAGTCTGGGAAGGGACCTGAGTTAATATAGTAGTGGCTGCATTCCTCAGTACATTCTTGTGAAGACGACAGTATCACACGTGTCATTTGTTTGCACCTATTGTGTCCCCGAGTGATCCGGCGATATGGAGCTCGATGCTTCAATCAACTTAACCGTTCATTTCATGCCACTTATCATAGTACGCGTACGGCCTCAACTCCGTGGGGGAGCGATATACACATCGGATCTTGGATTTTGTCTGATAATCAGCGGCAACCACTTGTGGATAAGCTACATTTCCTTTCAATCGTCGTTGACGTTGCTTTGATGTCTAGATCTCGACAATGCATTACATACCACTTACTATAACATTGCTGTTTGCAGCTCCATTATAGTCTCCGCTGCATTAATCTTATCGGAATTGAAATGTAACGAAATGAAAAAATGGACTTGAAGCATGCAATGGAGCTGAACATTCCCTGAACAGTGAAATCTCATATAAGCTGCGGGATTACAGGCTTCCCTTCAAACACGAGCTTGTACATCTCTTCAGTGCACTGAAGAGTCACTCTCTTTGGCAGATTTTCGCATCGACTTTTCTTCTAAGCGGTAAGCAAGGTCTTATTTTGAGATCCACAGTATCTAACACTAGCGCAGGACATGTCAAGCACCAAGTACTTTGGAATCAGCAAGGGGCGCTATGATCAATACAAGCTAGCCAAGTTTGTGATACCCCAAGCACTTCTTCCTAGAGTGGTGAAAGACTGGAAACTGGGAAGAATACTCAACGTTGAATTTTCCCCTCCATTGGTGGTCACTCCGGTGACGGGTAACCCAGTTACCACTGTCAAGAATCATGTGTCCATGCGCATCAATTTTTCCGAACGTTATTACTCAGAAGAGGGGAGAGTTGAGCACATGAGCGTGCGTGTAGACATGAATCTTCGCGAGAGATATGACTGTTCTCCAAAATGGTCTGAGCTTGCATGCTCGCATGTACGTGCACTTCACATATGAGATGAACACAGGTCTTACAGAAATCTAGGTTATCACTGAAAAGGGCAACGGCAAAGCTTGGAACAGTGGCCTGTTCGTCGTGAAGTTGCTCCCGTACAGTTCAGACACACGCCACATCAAAGCATGCTTTCGGTTTGAACTGAAGTCCGACATGACGCTGGGAAAGTTCCTTAAGCTTGCCAGAGACAATGGCCTTAGCGAATTCTTCTTCAGAACACCCAATCCCGATGACCAAGACGATATATTCAAAGGGTGCTACGACTTTGTGTGCGTATTATTTTCGTCTATGCGATGATTTGATCTTACATCTTGCCTTTCACAGTAACCAATACTACACCCAGCTTGTTATGGCCGACCTTCTCAAGCCCAAGGACCTCGCAAATCGCGAGAAGCTGTACAAGAACATATTACCTTAGCTATTTATTTAGTGTAGGCGGAATCAATCATTGTAACATTGTAACATTCCCTATGTGTATAACAGTACGGACGACGACGAGCAGGTTATCGCCACCCATGAATACATCCGGAAAGGGGTGTGGGAAACATACAAGCGTATCGTGGGACCGAACATGGGGTATGATCCCCAAGATGTCCTTGAACCAAATACGGAGGAGGCAGTGGAAGTCGAACCTGGAGATATGTGACAGCAGATGTATTTCCCGATCCTGTGTATTTGTACAGTAACTAGTCGCTAAATGGCAGATGAATGTCATCTTTGTAAATGAGAGAGACGTGGTATAAATGCATGGATGGAGCCGTAAGGCACGGTAGACCTTCACCCGTGGTGCTACGATACCACTCTGCTAACACCGACAACATTGTCTCCATATGCGCCTTCCACAATACTGGGTTCTAGATACAGACCGCATCTCTGCGGCGGCGCGGCGCAAGCCGCCGGGAAATTCTTGATGTCGTGATCCTACAGATGCGCATGACGGGAAAGCGTAGATGTGTCTTGTCGCCTAGTCCACTCCCGTGCTAAATGTACTTCGCCTGAGATGCGATGGACTTTTTTCCAGACAGACGGTTCGCTGAGGGTGTGATGGGGAAGGGGAAGATGGTGACGCCTGAGGCGTCCAGCTCAAAGCTCAATAGACTAAAGGCGATGTGGATGGCCTCCTGGGATTAATCCTGTGCCCCGTAATCTGCGCGTTTGGTTTCTGTTCACCGGATTTGACAACAGTTCATGGAAAAGTGCAGCTTCACAATCACGTAGTCTGGAGTAATAACATGTGCCCAGTGTTATGAACCTTTTCCCAGAGAACATGTCGGGGGCTACGGTCTGTACGTGGCAAAAAGGGGTTATGAACACAGACAGCATTCCTAGGAAAGTGATATCAGAGCTCCCATGCTAACAATAGTCGTTGTTCTTACCTCCAAGCTCCAGGGTAACAGTCGTAAGCATCTTTGCCGCGGGGATGGAGACACTTCGCGCCACAAATGTACTCCGAGTCCCAGTAAACAAGACTAGAGAACGTTCATGTCAGTCCCGTTACAGTCCCAAGATAACCGGGCTCACGGTGTACCATGTAGGAAATCGAAACGCAGGACCGTATATGTGCGAGAAGAGTGATGTACCTTCTCGACGCCGACATGGACAGTACCAGGATCCACGTCATTCGGGAATATTTTGGCAAACAACGCCGACATAGCTGGAGTTGATTCGGAAGGCGTAAACTTGATGGTATTGCCCACGGCGATTGCGGTTATCTACAATCGAAATGGCACCCGCGTCAACAACACGCTGACAGTGCATAGAAAGACGAAATCCGCTACGAACATAGACGTATTGAACGGTCCTGCGATCGGACAAATTGCCCTGTCTGTATGAGAGTGCACATCACGTCGCGCTGCAGGCGAGAAAGCTAGCGGGTTCCCTGCGGCCTATTTGGAAACATTCTTTAGGGCGATGTCAATTTCTGCTATGGCCTGCTAGTAAGTACTCACGCTCAGTACGCCACGGGCTATGAGAGAGGTATCTAGGGTGAAGAACCAAGGAGCACAAGGAGGGAGCATTGGTCCAACGATCGGTGCTTTAGAATCATTATCGAGCAAGTTATCGAGCGAAGGCTATAGGCTTCCTATTCTGTCGAATCGTGTCTGAGCAAGAGAAACAATGAGTTTCGCAAGAGCTTTGACTGCTGTATGCTTTTCGTTGTGAGACATTGTTTGCCATCTCTTTTCGAGTGTCATATCGCGAGCCTGAGGAAATGATTGGATGACACGGTGAAGAACCGCGAAAGAAAGTAAACGACCTTTTCCATCATCATGAAGGGCGTACGGGCCTCGTTTTCTGCCCTTGGGTCGTAAAATAGCACTCGGGGAACTGTAATATCCGTGTTTTCCGCTAACCAAACAATCGTAACGACCTGAAAAACGCGATGAATCTAACAACCATACAATTCAATGCAAATAAAAGACTACCTCCGATTCCATTTTATCATAGCCACGGTATGTAATATGGCCGTATGCAACACGAGCGACAAAATCTCTTCCACCGTCGCAATGGGCAATATAGATCTGTAAATAATCCTTCAGCTTACCGTTCATTGGCGTGTCAACATACTACACTGACGCGGTGAAATCCGCTGTAAATAAGTGAGTAACAGAACGATGGGAGGCTTTACAACCCACCTTCAGCCTTCAAGGTCAGGTTAGAGCAGTTGTAGAGCAGTGGAAGCCGTCGCCCTAGAAAGTGTAGCTTTGAAGCCGTCAAGGTTCAGCTGGGCATTAGAAACCTGGCATCTCTCAGAGCGGGACTCAATGGCGAACACTTCGCGCTAGTCCAGGACCTGTCACGAGAAGAACAGAGAAGGTTAGAAAAGAGCGAGGCTCGGCGCGAGACACGAGATCAGGGACGGAATGATCGCCGCGCCAGTCCGCCTCTCTTCCTTCCTTACCACCATCACCACTGCCGAATCTTTTGCGTCTCTCTGCACAGACCGTACGCACTCAGTCATGCAGTCCATCTAATGCTAACCATGATTATTAATCAGGATATTGCCTTGTAACTTATGGACGTGCGACCCAACAGTCCCAGTCGCGATCTGGCCACTCTAGTCGAGTCTCATGGCGTCCAAAAGCTCCTAGAGTCCAATGATGCGCCCAACGACGATGCACGCCATCATCTGGCAGCTTCCCGGATGACAGGTCGCGCCCATTTCGCATCCTTAACCGAGACCATCGACTCCCTGACTATACAGCTTGCCATAATGAAGGCTGATGCCGTGCAAGTCTCGAAAGGACTCGGAGTTTTGGATACCGTCCTTAACCCAGTACGGATGATGCCACACGAAATCATTGGCCGCATCTGCGAGCTTGCCGTAGAAGACCTCCCCAAAATCACGTTGGAATATCTCCAGTCTCCCGGCGTCGTCGACTCCTTATCCATGCGACATCCTTCATGGACGCTCTCCCATGTGTGCCGCCAGTGGCGCCACGCCATCCAGAATTACCCCCCTTGCTGGACAAACGTTGTCCTTTCGTTCGGCCGTCCCGCGCAGTCGATAAAACTCGCCCTTCTGCTCATGGAGCTCATGAAGCACGTCCGCAGTTTTCCCTTATCCTTCTCGCTGCACAGTCGTAATCCCATATCCCCTCATTACCTTCCGTCGATCCTTCAGACCTGTTCTCGTTGGAGACAAGCTTGCTTATCGCTATTCGTCAGTGACTTCCTCGTCCTCGCGGAGATGAAGCACGCCTTGGTGGGCTTGAAGACACTGGCGATAGACATGCCTGACCTTTCGTTCTATGCTCGCCCACCCCTCATTCATACTTTTGATGAGGTAGCGCAGTTGGACGAGTTGACAGCCAGTCGAAATGTCGGGTTGTTACCGGTTGTGCTCCCAGTCCTATGTTCCCGTGTACGACATTTCGTTCACGGAGGTGACGCGGTGCCTGTCGAGGCAGCTGGAGCTTGTCTTTTCCTTCACAGCGGCGTTATGTTGGAGTCTGCAAGCCTCGCACTATCTTCCGAGGTGATGCCTATGCTCCCCCCTTTGGAGAGCGCAGGCGTGCGAAGACTTACGCTTCGAGAGGAACACGGGTACCCGTCCTTTACGTTACCTGGTGTTCTCCTGGGTGTCACTTTTCCCAATTTGACCGAGTTGACTCTCGATATGCTCTCATTTGGTCCGATGAACAATGATCACTTGGGATTCGGCATAGGCTCCTCTGTACGCACACTCAACCTTGTCGTTGATGATTTCATCAGGCGCGATTCCACTGCGCTGGCGACCGTCCTTAAATATACTACGTCGCTGGAACACCTCGCCGTGCACATTAGGAATGCCGGGAATATTGAAGAAGTTTTCAGTCTCGCTGGAAGTGTCTTGGAAGACCGACCGATTGAGAGTTTTACTTTCTCTTCGGACAGCGCGCTCGACATATGGCAGACGTTCGACACCGGTGGTGTCGTGCGCACGATTTCGTCCTTGTGGCACAGAGGGGTGTTGAAATCCGTTTCCATGCGTCCTCTGAATGCTGTTCGGGACGGGACTGCTACCGCGCTGAAGGGCCTCGCGCAGCGCGGGTTGACGTTAGATGTACGAGGTGCTGATGGACGATCCTTACTTGACGAGTGGTAGTTGAATTTACATCATGATTGACATTGTCTGTACTTTATGTGCTTATGTTTCATAATGTTGCCTAGTGAATATAACAAGAGGGTTTCTACCAGTATTCTCCATTTATGAGCCTGAGTAAATACCAGCTAAAATAGTAACAACTAAAAGCCTTCACATCGAACATACGTGTCCGTGGTATCTATGGGAATTATAACCTCCATTAACTTATGCCCCGACAAGATCATTTAACCCTTTGAGGTGTCCAATCCGCGAGCCAGGCTTGCATATATGCGACCGCTTGCTCTTGAATATACGCAATCGTCGGTTCGACAGCTGCATTCGCAATGTCTATATCCGCCGTGTGTGATCCCTCGCCCAGAAAGACGGGTGTCAAGGAGGTCGATTGGAAGTCGATTAAGCGACTCGAGACTGTTGCATCGATCCAGGGATCGTCTAGCAGACGGTTTCAGTGATGAGAGTATCGTGTAAAGTAGGACAAACTCACTAAGGCCGTTGGCGAAGAAGACTCTGTCGACGTGGACGTCCCACCCGCCGAATTTGGCGTTGATAGCGTCGACACTGGGATACTCGGAATGGGGCTTGCCGGAAAAGGTTTTTGGGAACCACATTTCGCAGCTGGAACGCTATGGAGATGTAAGCTGGTGTAGGAGAATGTACAATAGGTTCATGTACCTTGGAGAATTCGAGATCGACAAAGCGAGAGATGATGGTGGGATGGCCTTCGGGTGCACCGGTCTAGAGCAAGGCGTGTGTTACAACAAGGTTATACGCGACAGGAAGATGACAAAGCGCTAACCTGGAACCATCCAAACTCATTGCAGCTGTCCGTATTTTAGTGTGGCGTAGACTTTAGAGGAGGCCACTTACATCATCCAGTTCCAAGAACGCTCGGAATTATCTATACTGATATTCCGATACTTTGGTAAAGTGTCGTCGTGGCTGCTGATATCCGCGCTAGATGATAGATGAGTGTTCAATAAGTAGAACAAGGCAAAAGCATGAGACTCACTCCGAGAGGAAACCATTTGTCTCGAACATATAAGATCCGAATGCTTCGAGCGCATGATCAAGACCCCATCCATCCTCTGGCGCGCTTTCGTTTTTCCCATCGAAATTCCAGACCTCGAGGTAGTCGCAGAACTGGTAAAACGGCTGATTAGGACCTCTGTATTGTTGAAGGTCCTGCCACAAGCCCATTGGTTCTCTCACTAAGATGCAAGAGTTATTAAAGAGCACAGAAAATCTGAGCTAGGGAGCAACGTACACATATTTGCGACGTCGTCGACGTAAGTGACATTGCCCATACCGAAGGTTTCTTTCAGAGCTTGTATTGCGCGGTCATCGGAGCTGGAGAAGACTGCGTCGACGTGTTCGATGACAGCTTGGAAGTCGCTAGAGCAGTTTGCGGGCATGCGAGTGCGGACGGCGTCTCCATATTGCCAGAAGTCTCTGGAGAAAGCATTAGCTAGATTGTGGTGAGGAGTGGAAGAGCGACAAACTCGATGGCTTCAACTACAGCTGACGAAGCGTAGCCGGCGTAAAAGATCTCGGGACGTCTAGCAGCCTGTCAGATGGAACCGCACGAGAATAGAGACGAAACATACTGATAGACTGCCCAGTTGACCACCGCACCTGGATAGCTTCCACCAAACAGAATCCAAGGAGCTTTATCCGGTCCGATCGAGTCCCCTCCTTGCATAGGTAACACAATGTTCTGTGCCAGATACACCATATCGTCGATGTTTTGCTGAAGGGTGAGATATTTGAGACTCTCCTCGGAGAGGTCGGGGTACGGATTGCTCTCGCCAAAGAAGCGGTGCTCGAGGGCGATTGAAGCGCCGGATGTAGCTTGAGCAATCAGGCCTACTATGCTATTATTCGCAGGGAGGATTTCCCAGAAGCCTGTGGTCGTGTTAGACGTGCGTCCAATTGGAGAAAGAAGACTTGCCATCTGCATTTTGTTCTCCGACGTTTATGAGAAAGATTGGTCCGCCTGTGGATATGTTAAAACAGTCGAGAGAAAATAAATTAACGAGGCATCTCACCTGGTTTGTAGAATTCCCCGGAGAAGAAATAACGCTGCTTGAACGTGCCCAAAGACGGATTGGCGTGGTCGATGAGCTGATCGAACCAATACGTCGTGTTGTACTCCTCGGGGTTTGGGATGTCTCGTGTGTCCAAGCGCCGTCGATGTATACCGGGCTGCGAAGCGTATATACCGCTGACGAGTACCGAGACATAAAGCAAGAGAGAAGTACAGAGCATTTCGGTCACCTAAAGAAGGGACGGAGGTGAGTATGTTGAGCGGATGGCCCGGCGTTTATATAGAGGGCGGGCCCTGCATCGCTCTTGTACAGCATTCCTTCTCAAACTCGATGCCAGTTTCATAATCGAGTCCGCCTAGCATCCCCAAAAGATGAGAAACGGAAGTCTGAGATCTGAACGCGGTGGATTTCCGATTTCCGATTGGTGTTGCTGATATTATCATCAACATCGTGATTCAGAGCGCAGGAAAAGGAGGCTTGTAGAACAGCATCAATAAGCAAGCGATTACAGTCGAATAACTGAGATTCAGGTATAGTAAATGGGCATTTCGGGATGTGGGGAACTTTGTGAGAAGCTGGACCAGGCCACACGGCGCAGAAGGACGTTTAAGGGCTGTGCCTTTGATTGTTCCAAGGGGAAAAGTGCGTGCCCGAATCGAAGGAGACTGATCTGGCTGAATGTCATTTCTTTCACTCCTCACGCAGAATCTGACAAAGGCGTGAGCTCAACGGTGTCCATCGCCGCAAAGCATCAAATAGAACATGTTTATTTCCTTACCGATGTTCTGTGTCGCGTAGAAGAGCCCGGAGTTGGAGGTTGCAGGCAGGAAGCAGCTGTTTATTTGTATATATTTCCAATCGATGCTGTCCTCTTCTCGCCATCGTGTCGACGTCGCCGCGTCGAGAAGTTGCCTCAAACGCGTCGTATATACCTTTGGCGTAAGGTCAGGATGCAACTAGGCCGGCATCGTCTATTATTGATTCTCGCAGATGCTCTGCCAAAAATGAATGTCCAGTTCAATGGGCTTACAGTATTAATGTCGTCCACAGCGACGTAGGAACAATCGCAAACGGATCCATGATCTCCGGAAAAGAGCCTTAGAGCTCGAAGGTAAGACGACAGCTTTATCATCGGTACCGGTGGCGCAGCGAAGACCCAGGAACGCGGTGTGGCTGTACGCTGTCCCAAAAAGGAAGCTTCCAATCGACAGCCATTTCAAAACGACCCGCTTTCCTAGCTTATCCAGAGGTCGTAAAAATGCCAGTAAATGTCTAAGCGATAGTAGACAACCGAAAGTACCCCCACAGATCGAAGACTGCCCGGCGGGAGCGCGACAAAGCGACGAAAAAAATGGAAAGCAAAGTTCCAGAGCACAAACGGCTGGAAATCCGCATGGCACGAGCGTGAGAAACAGGGTTTGGGGGTAGCCAAGGCGTTTCAAATGTTGGAACCTTGCCTCGCACCCTCGTCTACAAACACCTCCACGCCCGCCACTTCCACTCTTGACCCCTTAGTGCTCCTGGTAGACCGCTTCTCGTATCCATGGCCCGTACCAAGGTCGGTTTCCTGGCTCCTTTGGCTCTCGCTGTCGTTACTCACGCCGTCGTCGTCGTCGTGCACAGCAAACAGCTCGCAAGTCTACCGGAGGTGCATATACAGCAGAATTTCTTCCAAGTTCCTCCCTAACTCGACTTTTACAGGAAAGGCTCCCCGGAAACAGCTCGCTACCAAGGCCGCACGTAAGACCGCCCAGGTACGTCGGCATCCCGCCCTCGTCGTCATCGTCTGACGTCATCTCGGTGCTCGTAGGCTGCGACCGGCGGTGTGAAGAAGCCGCATAGGTTCCGCCCTGGAACCGTCGCCCTCCGTGAAATTAGGCGATACCAAAAGTCTACCGAGCTCCTCATCAGGAAACTTCCCTTCCAGCGTCTCGTTCGTGAAATTGCTCAAGATTTCAAGGTATGGGGTTTTGTTCGTTTATGGTTGTCCTGGCTGATTGTAAACGACATTTAGACCGACCTGCGCTTCCAGTCCTCGGCTGTCATGGCGCTTCAGGAAGCTGCAGAGGCATACCTTGTGTCGCTTTTCGAGGACACCAACTTGGCGGCTATTCACGCCAAACGAGTAACCATGTATGTGCTAGACATCACTTTTTTCTTTTGACTCCATCCTGATTTACGTCTGTAGCCAACCCAAGGATCTTGCTCTTGCCAGGCGTCTCCGCGGCGAGCGCTCGTAAACGTGCTCCTTGGATATATTTCCACTATTCCTTCCGTGTATTAGTATGCCTATTTTCACGACTTAGATTTTCATGATGACTATCTTCGAGGCACAAGCTGCTTGACGAAGCGCGCAAATAAGAAACAGGATTGTAAAGTTCTAATCGGCATAGCGCGCGCTGTCCGCGATACTGGTATCTGCTGTGACCATTCATAAGTTCCGAGACGGTGTCTACCGTGTCCGTCTACAGTGCTCTCCTTGAATGCTTGATCTCCAAGTCAGGTTTCTCGGTTCTGAACAATGCTGGACCACCCCAAATCAGTCATGTCATCTGAGTCTTTCGGCCTTTAGTAACATTTTGCTGTCCTCGTCATTAGCATATAGTGACGTTGTCCGTGATATTGGTTGGTCTCTGTCAGTCGCTGGCGACGAACGTCTGACAGTATCATGGAACATCAAACGATATCGGTGAGCCGAGGAATACGGATTGGGCGAGATGAATGACGGTATAGACCTCAGCTGCACCCTTCCTCGTCGCCTCCCCATGCGCGCCATGTCATTTCCGTCAGTCGCTGTAATTTACATTGGGATCAGATGGCTGATATAGACTTACCTGCTTTCCCAGGACTCAAATAAGGTTTATTCAGATATGCTACGCCTCTATACGACCATGGTTTGTCACCCTACAACTCCTGTGTCGATTGACTTTTTGGCGCCTCAACCACAACACGCAAACGTCAGGATTCTTCGCTCGTTCTCACGGAACCTCTATTCGAAGTACTAATCACCGTGTCCACTGTCTATCAGCCCGGATCCAGGCCACGGAGAGTTTACCGGTTTCATCATTCGACGACCCCGTTTGATTGATCATCAGACACACCACCGCGTTCTTTTTCTCACTGTCCCACTTCTCTTCCCGCCGTCATCTTGCTGTATGCACGTCTTGCGCGGCTAGGATGCAGACCGTTCGCATATCGTCGCCCAAGATCAGCCATCCCTACGGGCCAGCGGGGTACAGCTACGCGTATGGATCTGATGGGAGCGAAAACGATCATGTGCGTTCTCCTTTGCGTATATTCGCTTGATGGCTGTCTAAATCAATTGCTTCGTGTCTAGGACGACGTGGAAGAGACCTCGGAGACGCGAGAGGCCAATCCATATGGTAACTATCAAAGCTTTGCGCCAGTGCGTTTTCTAACTCGACGTCGGAGGACACTGCTAAATCTGTTTGAACAGGCAATGCTGTCGTACGACACCCTACCGGTCTTATCAGTGACCAGCTCCCCTCCGCCGCCATCGAGCTTCAGCTTTTCATCTCGGAGTAACAAGGGTTCGATGAGGAAGAGGAGTTTGCGCGACCTGAAAGCATATCTTGCCCCTCCGCCGCGGGAGGAGCCTATGGATTTCATCCGCGGATTTTCGCCCGCGCCGACGCGTGCGTTTAGTCTGAGTACTCGAAGTCTCGTGCCACGAAAGCGGGCCTGGGGGAAGAAGTTGAAGAAGAAGTGTGCCAATGCAGTGAAGGAAGTAAAACAGTTTTGGTATGTGTACTTGTTGGGAAAAGATGTATCCGACTGAAGATGACGACACAGGACTGCATAAGATGACGCTCTCTGTATTTATTCTTCTTTTGATAAGTACGCCCTGCGGAGCAGGTCAATGTTGTTAGAAACGAGTCGGAGACTTGAATGTAATGTTCTATTCTTGCCGCATTGCCATGTTCGGTGAAGCACATTGATTTCTCATCGGACCGATCCGTTGCCTATGTTCTCAAGAATTGCGGGGCCACTTTTTTCGCAGACTGGCTCGTACAACACATCAATATCTGAACGTAACCGACTAATCATGATTCTCTTCACAGCCACCATGGCCATTGCCTAGTAGTGACACGTCTCTTCGGCGGCCAACGCAGTGTCGACGATAGAGTTTCTGTGCGCGCCTTCTCATTTCCTACAGTTCCAAAAGGCGCCCTCCTTTCCCCGACTGTCTTTCGAGGAATTACCTCATCGTTCGTTGTGTCCATCTTCTCCGTACGAATCTTCTTCTTCTCTAATCCTCCACTGGCACACCCCACACGCTTTGGAGGCGCAATCAACCCGGCGGGCGCGCCTCGTTCCAACACCTCGTCGGCCTCGGTTGGGAGCATCCAACGCGTAGCGACAAACACGTCTGCTACCCAAAATTTTAAATCTTTCACTTTGTCCGCCATCGGTACTGTGCTCTTCCTTTCGTTGCAGAGTATATGCGGGGAATCCTCAGCTGTGGGCATCTCGAACTCTCCATCAGCGTCGGCGCAAGTCGAGCAAATCTCGAAGTCTGGAGATTCGTCGGAAGGCTCCGAAGTGGGAATAGTGGGGATTGCGGGAGAAGAGAGCATGGTAGCGACTTCGTTGGACATGATATAGCGGAAGGTTGGGTGACGAGGCGGATTAGAGTCAGGCGCTGTAGTCGGAGCACTTTATATATGAGCGCAGCGTGTGGATCATTGTTGTCCGGCGTAGGACCAAGCACAAAGAGGGTTTGTTGATTGTCCATAGACGAACTTGCGTGCTAACACTTACCTGTTTGGGAACAATGAGAGTGAACCTCTAGCAGCTGCAAATGGTATTGGAATGTACATTCAAGCACAAACAAACGCGGGTATTTGTTGTGAACAACGGACAATAAGGAGGTGTGTATTTTGTGATCAACGAGGAGTTAACAGATGCCGACAAAAGAGACTCGCGGATGACTGCTACGAACAATGCTCCACACTCAACGCCAAGTGAGGAATGAAAGATGTTCATTGTGGGGGCCAATGGGGAGCAGATTGAGAGGGACATGGCCTTCCATCTCGGTACGAGAGCCCAAGTATATGCTATCGGCTCTGAGCGCAGAGGAAACCAAAGAACGAATACAGCATTTCAGGCAAGCGAGAGACAAGCGTATGTGGAGACAAAATATCCCACCTGGACCTGGGAGGAACTCAATGAGGAAGACAATACAACATCTGTTAACTGGGCGCGTTGTTTAGTCCGGAAGCAACGTGAACTCTGCGATGCCTTCAACCCACTCAAATGAAAAGCCTGTACTTTCTACTTTTTAGAAGGTGTTTGTGCTTAGAGATCCATCGTCACGCGTTCAAATTGAAGGCAACTAGGAACACACGTTGCAAATGAGGCCACGCAGTAAACACGTGGTCGTTCTCGTTTTTGTACCACCACCATCACCGCATCGCTGATCATCGTTGACGGCGAAATACGTGTTATTTGGTACTATTATCCAACCCTTTCTTATCCATCATCTAACGGTCGACAGCAGGAAAACTATGACTGGTGTACTACTCTGTCCAACCTGCACTCCTCCTCCAGCTCCAATTGAGCGGACCCCTCGATTCGAGGAGCTTCTTCACCACAATATCCCCCCTCTCGAGTCCGAGATTCCCGAATACGAATTTATTTTCAAGGAAGCGTCCGCCATCGTTACAGACCTAAACACGAGGATTGAGGAGGTTCAGGAAATCCTGAACAATCTCATCCGTACTCGTAACGATGCTCAGAAACTGGCAGACGATGCCAAAGCAGTTCTCCATCCCGTTCGCTCCATCCCATCTGAGATCCTCTTCGAAATCTTTTCGCACCGTGTGGCTACATGGCACAATCCAGATCCGGATGGACGACGACGCTGGGACTCTCTTCATCCCGGTTTCCCTCCGTGGTCCCTTTCTCACGTTTGCCAACGGTGGCGAGCGGAGGTACTATCGTCCCCGCGGCTGTGGTCATTTCTCGAACTGCAGTTTCAGACACATGACGGCCATATATCACAGTCTCAATGCGCTGCGAAGGTTTCATTATGGCTAGAACGCTGCGCAAATTTCCCCATATCTTTATGGCTTATCAGTAGTACAATCAACCTGGATACTCATCCTGTCCTGTCGGTTCTGCGAGACAGCATGAGGCATTGGGCACGAGTCCGTGTCAGCATGCCGACAACCGCGATACAGTGTTTCTCAGGAAACCCCCTCCCACTGCTGCGTGTCCTCGATGTTAACGACTACGTTAAAACTGAACATGACGTTCCCGTCGATGTGTTCTCTAGTGCACAGAATCTTCGTACCTTTGAATGGTCCTTCGCAGCAACCGGACTACTCCAACATCTAGTCATTCCATCGGATCAACTGACATCGGCCGTCTTCGACTACGATTTCCATGAATGGAGTGTCCCTCCTTTACGCCTTATGACGAATCTTACAACGCTCGAACTTACCGCCCACAAGCCTCTTTACAGCGAAATTGACGCCATTTTTCTTCCAGAGCTCACCATACTGTGCCTCGTGGAGGGGAGAAATGCGGAAGCTGGCGCATTAAAAGCTTTATTCGGGAGATTATGCGTCCCGAGCCTCACCATGCTAGAGCTCAGCTTTCCGCAGAGTGTAGATCGCGTCATGTACTTCCCTGTTTTCCGCACACCACCCGAACGGCTCACAAGCCTCTACCTTGCATCAGTCATGGCTGCACACCCGTCGAACGCGGATAATCTCCTCCAATTTCTCTCCACCATACCCTCCGTCACGCGACTACAGATATACGACCGTAGACTATCTGCGAAATTCGTGACCCAGATGATGGTTCTGGATGGGGAAGCATTTTCACTCCTTCCATACTTGCGCGAGTTGGACATGGATGAATGTTGGAAACACCGCGACCTCTCATACGAGACTATCTGGGACATGCTTGAGTCGCCATGTCTTCCCGCTCCCATAACTGAACTCGCCTCCAGGAGCCTGGAAAGGAGATGCCGAGTCGAGACATTGTGGGTACCGCGATGGTTGTACCGCCGGACTGACGAGCGTTGGATAGATATACGTGGTTCCGTGGAGGTCTTTTGTGGCTCTACGAGAAAGGATATCGACGATCGCATTGATTACTATTATTCATAGATGGCAGAGTACGTTCAATTGGGCTGTTAGATACATTGCAACCTAAAGTTCGCAGAGTCCGCTTATGTCGCGTCCTCACCGTTTCGATGTCTCCAAGATGCAATGAACCCAGTCACCGGGAACATGCCTGGAGGACGCCGCGTCATGATTTCGGGGGTGAAAGCGGACAACTTCGACACTCCCTGTAGTTTACCGTAAGTACCACTTCCAGACCAGGGCCAGACTGCTCCCCGTTTAATGCAAAGGACACGAACCTTTTTGAATATGTCAACTACATCGATGGACATGCTCCTAGTCAAGCGATGACGGCACTCTAAGGCCTTCCATGTTTCACACTTATGTGGCGCACATCGAGCACGTCCTACATTCATGGTAGAATCACTGACAAATGTCAAAGACTTTGAATTAACATCCTCCACACTGTCCAGGTCATAATTCTCCACATATTTCCTCATCTTTGTGCTCCAATCTTCTTCGCCAATGCCTCCCAGTTTTCTCTGGAAGGGAAGCCTATCCTGGTCCAAGACTCTGATGTTCTTTGGATCCTTAAATTCCAATCAAAACTCGTCTTCTCTTACAGTTACTTCTTGTCCTTCCCACAAGGCAACCGATATTACCAGCCCCGCTAGAATGAACTCGGGGCATGTCGTCTTCTCCTCCGTGCTGCAGTACGCAGTCAGCTTTTGCACTATAGCATAGCTTTGAGCATCGATTTTCCCAGAAAGAGGTGGCGGCTTACAAGGATTCGTTCGCAACCGCAGCGTGTAGAGCCAACGTGCATTTGGAGGATCACGCTCCCTCAAATTTAACTGCAGATACCAGGGTCTACCGGAGACGTTCCGAACTAGAAAGTTTTCTCTCCCTGGCATTATGCACTGGAGCATAATACAGAGCTCTCGCCGGAGTGCGAGTACAGGGCGATGGAAACAAACAGGAGGTGGAAGCTTCGAACTACAACAGGTATTCCCCATCGTCACGAATGATTCTGATGTTCTGGGCGTCCGTTTACTTCCTCTTATAATAGCCCGGTCTTTCCGTTTCTGCGAGTTCATTCTATGTTGCATTGCTATGTGCGCATCGGAATGTATTCAGTACGGGACAATGAAAGGAAAGGAGGGTGCGGAATTTTCATTTACATATCGCAGTACCTTTTCGGAGTCCCGAGGAATTGGAGTCACAGAGGCAGGGAGGAGCTATACGTCCACCGGATTTACTACGTAGAGTTGGTGTGCTTTGAACGATATCGTTGACTGTAACGTCTAACGCCTCCCCAAGCGGATGCTATCGACAGGTCAGATGGTCCGTAGAAAAATAAACCGGGATACCCCAACGTGGGTACGAGTGAAGCATGAATGATATTCATCGTGGGCGCCAATGAGGAGCAGGTTGATATGGACATGGCCTTCCATATCCGTATGAGAGCAAGTATCTGCTATCGGCTCTGAGCGCAGAGGTAACCAAAGAACCAATACAACATTTTAGGCAAGCGAGCGAGAGACAAGCGCATGTGGAGACAAAATATCTGATCTTGTACCTGAAGACAGTACAACATCTGTTGACTGGACGCGTTCTCTAGTCCATCACTTAGACTCCATGGTTCGTGTTTCTTCGTACCAACAATCGGTCGACTTCCGCGCCCCTCTCGCGAGGGCACGCGCAACGGGCACGGTCATGAATACGGCGGGAATATGATAGCAGTTGTGTCGAGAATCGAAGGCGTTAGCGGACGAGGTCGCTACTGACTTCTGCACACTTCCAGATGAACGTTCTCCTACTAGGTTTGGCCAGTGGCGGTGAAGGGCGCACACAGTTGTTAAAGTCACGGAAAAAGCCTAGTCCGCAGGATCTTCGGCACCGAATGCGAAATTGTGGGGGATTCGTGACGGTAACGATCCTTCCACACGAGGGTGTTTGTTCTGGTTGTTCTAGAAGGGTTTCTCGAGAGAGGGTTCAAGCGAAGATGAGTGGGATGTAGAGTAAAATTCAGAAGGGTTGTTTTACATACAGTAGGTACAGTGCTATTTAACCTGTCCAAGGCACTGCCCTTGCTAGTAAGTACGAGTCATAAAATGTCCAAAACAAGTAATACACGACGTGTCGTTGTCGTGTCAGTAACGCGCGGGGATTGTATCGAAAACGTGTCCAAAGTGTTCAGAGGATGAGTGGCGATGCCGGGAGATAAGACCAGATGGTACCAAAAATCACGCGCCCGCTACATCCGCCCTTCAAGTCTTCCCGCCATGATCACCATGATCACCGGGAGACTTTCATCCATCTCTCTCTTCTTTACCCACCAGTACTCGTTTCCTACGCGTTCGACTCCACTGGCATTGATTGGCGCGCCGGAACGACCTCCAGCCCTTTTGCCAGACCCAATGTTATCCCAGAACCGTCGACCCGCGTTTGGCCAGCACCCAGCCATCGTCCTCAAGTCTACTCTACCAGCACCAAATACTCCTTCTATCTCCATTTCAGCACCCATATCGGCAAGACCACGACGACGCGTATCCTCAAAGCGCGTATCTGCACTCGGTCTTTGCCCGATAACCAGGCATCGACGACGGGGATCCTGGGGTGAGTCAACATCGGAGTTTACCCACGCCATTCGCTCGAAGGGTTCTTTAGATAAACGTTCCAACGACGAACTATGCTTCCCAGCCAGGTCCTGCCACCTAGCCATGCTCCTCTCCCTTCCGCTCTTCGTTCCGGTCCAGACTTTGCGCTCGAAAGCGCCGCTTTGACCAGTGTCAGCTTTTACCAGTGCGGACCCGCCCTTCATGGCCATGTCCGCGTGTCTGCGTCTGCTTTCGCGAGATGCGTCGACCAGCGGGAGAATTGGAGGGACAGGGTACGGAATAGACGTGGACTGGATGGTGTTGGAGCCGTGGATGCCGTTAGGTGAGTGATGCTGTTTTCCTCGACTGGCGACAATGAACTGAATGTCGTCAAGGTTATGCAGGAGCAGAGCGGCTCCGCCATCGAATCCAAGGCGATCTTCGTCAGGACCGGCAATGGGAAAATGAACGCGTTCGGATGGCGGGTAAACGAGGGGTAGGAGTATCGCGGTTGGCTGGTGCGGGAGGAAATAGAGTTGGTGGTGAGAGATAGGTTTGATGAAAGACTGGGATGGCCTAAACGAATTGGGGGGTCTGTTGTGCAAGAACCATGGGTAAGTTTCTATTCTTCCCTTTCGCTCCCCCGGCTTATCCGTTTCTAAAGCCGCTCTTTCGATATAATCAAGGGATTGTCCTTCTTCCAATAAGACTTGTTTTTCCCTTTCCCAGTCCGTTGCCAGTGTGTGCACGAAGACGCGTCGAAGTTGATCAGCGACCAGACACCATTCTCGATAAGTAATTTGGTGCAGTCTCTTTTCCTGATTCTTCGTGTACACCGTGTTCCGCAAGGCGGAGACTTCCAGTGGATTATTTGCCTCAACCGGTACTGATGAGGCACACATCAGGAAAACGGGAGGTTTTGCTCTGGTGTCTCTGGCTCCGGTATCACCGGCTCCGATCAACTCGGGCTCTGGGACCTGATCTCTGAGCATCTCTGAGTGTCTCCGGATTTTTCTTACAATGATTGTGGCAGAAAATTCAGAACTTGTGGGAGGGTCCTTCAAGGTAGTTTGTCCTCAGTAGAAGCAGAAAAACCGTTGATAAAGCTACAAAATACATTAATGTATGAGAAATGTGATACAAATTCTAAAATGTAAAAAAGGTGCATGGTAAAAGACCAAAGGCATATGGAAGGCAAATATCATAGCAGTAGACCGAACACTCGATACACGGGGCAGGCGAGAGGCTGGCGAGACATGCCGCGAGCCAGGACATGTTCAAAATGCCCAAGTCCGATCTGTGCCTGGGTCCGTGCACGACACGTCATCACCCATGTGCATGTTTGGTTTTCGACCCCGTCTCTTTCGTCTTGACTCTTTCGTCGTCTTTCGTCGACGGTCACCTCATCCTCATCTTCCTGCTCTTCTCATACGCTGCTGGCCGTGGGCGCCCAATCACAACACCAACGTACACACACATGTGGTGACTACGAGGCCGCGGCCACAGCAGCCACAACAATGCACTCATTCCAAGCCCAACGATACAGCGACACCGAGCCCGACGCGGCGTTTCAAGCCCGACGACGTGGCGACTTCAAGCCCGATGACACGGCGACTCCACGCACGACGACCCAGCGAATCTAAGCACAACGATATGGGGACTCCAAGCACGACCATACGGCAACTTCAAGCACGACGACACGGCGACTTCAAGCACGACGACACAGCGACTTCGACCAGCTCCACGACGCAGCAGCTATAAGTAGGACGACACTAGCAGCAACTACGAGCACGACGACATAGCCACTAGAAGCACGACGGCGTCTCGACTACGAGCGTAACGGTTTCCCGATTCCGAATACGAGCATGACGGCACCCTCACTACGAGCGCCATCACGAGCTCGACGAATGGAGACCATGGGCGCGACGTACGGCGGTAATGCATCACGCACGGTGAATTCGAGCACGACAGCGCGGGCACTGCAAGTACGATGACTGAGGGCTTCCTTCCCGCTTTGTTTGACGAGGGATCAGGTGGCTAGGTTATCTTGATTATTTGGTGTGTATCGTTGCTTCATCACAATCTCACCTACCATTCTGTTTTTAGCTAGTTTACTGCCTCGTCTTCATGTCAAGAGTCGTCCTCGATATCGTCGGTTTAACGCGCCGGTAAGTTGTAGCTGGTCCGTGTTCATCAAAGAGCTCGCTCACAGTCTTGACAGACTTTCTTGATGTTAATGATGTGCGACTTGGAATCATGGCGTGTGCAACGGGAGGCTCGAGGACAGCGACCACGCTTCACCCACTACGCCGGCCCACACGAACACGCGACAACAGCCACCAGAGGAAGATGACAGTCAACACAAGCAGTCGGGCACAACGGCGGTCTGGGAGACTGCGAGGGCGAGGACCTGACGGTGACGGGCGATGTGGCGCCAGCTCAGCCATGACTATCTATATTCCGTATGTACTGAGATGTAGTCTTACAATATTGCCTTGGAGTCTATGTAGCTTCAAAATGTCACTGTTTTTATTCTGTTCTTGATATGCCTCGCAATGACCAACACTAAGAAATTAATTAATATTATAAGCCTGCTCTCGAAATATCTGACCAACTCTGGCTGTCTCTGAGAGAAGAAAGACATCTCTCAGAGCTGGTCAGAGCAGGGCTCAGAGATGCGGATCATCTCTGGGAGACAGGTGCGCATCTCGCGGAGCCGTGACATCCCTGAGCATCTCTGATGGCTCTGATGTCTCCATAGAGACGCAGAGATGCTCAGAGCCAAACCTACCGTTTTCCTGATGCATCTAGGTTCATCAACAGTATTCCAGGTCAAGATGTCGACCAGAGTGTCCGATATTACGGATCCAGGTGGTACGTCTTGCACAATTTCTTTCGTTAAGTCAATCTGACGTTCGTGTTCAGGCACATTTTCCGCTTCCGCTTCAACGAGCATAGAAAAATCCTCGAATAGGTTTCCAAATCCCATGGAGTGGATACCCGGCCAATATTCGGGCGTGTCTGACTCTTCATCGTCATCACTTGTGAATTCATTGCTCGAGGAACTATGATCAGCAGACTCATCACCGGAATCGCTTGCGGAATTCTCATCAAAGGTCTCGTCGCTCGACGAACGATTATCAGAGGACTCATCGCTTGTGGAACTTTCTGTCGACGAGTAGTCCACAGTAGATGTGGCGACATTTTCAATGAGCTCTAATAGCTCCGCGGTTTCTTCGACAATTCGATATGACGATATCTCGGGATCAAGCTTCTCACGCCAGAGACCTTGCTGCAAGTTCCTATTCAATCCGGACCATAGTTTGTGCACCTTCTCACGTTCGTCCATTATTCCGACCGTGTTGAAGAGTTCGCGCAGTTCCCCGGTACTGTACTGTTTCGACCGCAAATTCGCATAACGCGTCACGCGGTCGTCTGAACCTAACTTAGAGCTTAGGATAACGCTGATACGCACAGTACAAACTGGCTACAGAATAGGCATATTTTGCGATTTCTGTA
>QLPD01002421.1:0-12819 GCA_003314085.1 Hymenopellis raphanipes
ACGCTATTGCATGACTTATACATTATAGCACCGTGATATTATTATTTGCTTTCCATATGCATGAACATTGCTGTGTCCACTTCAAACGCATGAGTGATTGTTGGTCCTCAGGTCAATTTGTGGGCACTCGTAACGGTAACACTCTTGGCATTTGCTTGATCAATTGGCGGCGACGTTCATTTCTCTTCTTGGTCATCGTACACTGTTGCTTGGTACCTCTCTTCCTCGCTGTATACGTGGTCCAAGCGCTGATATGTCGTTGTAGGACAATCAAACGAGATCTTCAGCGGCTCATGCTAACGGCTGAATGCTCGCCAAGTTTTTTGTTAGACTCCCAGATATCACGTCGTCGTTCGATGTGGTCGCCCCTATATCTGGAGCGCATACGGCCTTTACGTCGACTGCATTGGTGTGTTGTCTTGCGGCCGTTGGATAGACCATGCTCAACGAAAAACAGCATGTCCTTAGTCCTTGCACGAATCGGCTTGTGTTTCTCTCCTGAAGGCTGAGGGGCTTGTGCTCTTTCCTTGATTTTTGGCCGCAGTTATCCCAACGGCGAAATCGTGAACACACTACTGGATCTGCTCTCCGACGTAGATCAGAGATGGCGAGAACCACAGGACTCACACTCATTACGACCGTTTTTTGGATGAACGCTTGGCTAAGGCGTCTACTGGTGGGATGCAAAGCTTGCTCACAGGACACTCACGGTTCGCTTAAACTGCGAATATACACATGCCATCCTAGACCTATGTAGCGGCATGTCGTGGTAACCATGCTAGGACTTGGCGCGGTGCCGGCCTGCTCGGCGCCCGCGTTCGCTGCTCCCCCGACAGCTTTTTGCTAGAGCCACCCGCTAGCGCAAGACATTATCAACGGCTCGTTGTATCCGCCACTTCGAGGAAGGTGTAGCTCGACTGTCTCATCCTTGACCGGGCGTTCATGCGCCAAAACGGACACCACAGCTTGCTTCGGCCGTAATTCGTAGCTCTACGCCCGAACACTTTGCCTACCGAAGCGGACACATCACCTTGGCTTGGTGAAGGTAGCCAAGCCTCCACGCTCATGTGTGTTCGACGCCTCAGTCGGTCCAATGTTCATCTGTGCGGCCCACCTTCTCGACGTCGCGTATTTAAGGGCTGAACTGTTAGTCTGGTCGACATCCTTCTCGGAGCTCCAACAAGTCGACTTCCCTATCGACATCCCTTCTCTGCAAACATGTTGGTCAAAGTCCTCTCCGTCTTAGCCCTCTCCGCCTTCACTATCGCGGCCCCGGCGATGCGCGCCCCGCTTGACGTGCAAGCGCGCGCTCTGGCCGTCCGAGGAGACTTTGATTTCAAGGACAAGGACTTTAAGGAGAAGGAGTTCAAGGAGAAGGAGGACAAGGACAAGGACTGCGACGAGAAGGATGAGGATTTCAAGGAGAAGGAATTTAAGGAGAAGGACTTCAAATGGGTGGTACGTATATAACCTTTGGCTTGACGGGTTTTTGCTAACACCGGCGTATTCAGGATTGGAAGGACAAGGACGAGAAGGAGGAGAAGGAGAAGCACGAGAAGGAGGATTGCGATGAAGAGAAAGAGGAGAAGGAGAAGAAGGAGAAACACGAGAAGGAAGACTGCGATGAGGAGAAGGAGGAGAAGGAAAAGAAGGAAAAAAAGTACAAGCGCCACGACGGGGAGGAGAAGGAGGAGAAGGAGAAGAAGGAGAAAGAGGAGAAGGAAGAAAAGGAGAAGCACGAGAAGGAGGACTGCGACGACGAGAAAGAGGAAAAGGAGAAACACGGCAGGAAGGAGAAGCACGAGAAGGAGAAAAACGAAAAGGAAGACTGCGATGAGGAGAAGGAGGAGAAAGAGAAAAAGGAAAAAAAGTACAAGCGCCACGACGGGGAGGAGAAGGAGGAGAAGGAGAAGAAGGAGAAAGACGAGAAGGAGGAGAAGGAAAAGCACGAGAAGGAGGATTGCGATGAGGAGAAGGAGAAGAAGGAAAAGCACGAGAAGGAGGATTGCGACGAGGAGGAGGAGAAGGAAAAGCACGGCAGGAAGGAGAAACACGAGAAGGAGAAAAACGAGAAGGAAGACTGCGACGAGGAGAAGGAAGAGAAGGAGAAGAAGGAGAAAAAGTACAAGCGTCACGACGAGAAGGAGGAGAAAGAGGAGAAGGAGAAGCACGAGAAGGAAGACTGCGACGAGGAGAAGGAGAAGGAGAAGAAGGAGAAACACGAGAAGGAGGACTGCGATGAGGAGAAGGAGGAGAAGGAGAAACATGGCAGGAAGGAGAAACACGAGAAGGAGAAGGAAGAAAAGGAAGACTGCGATGAGGAAAAGGAGAAGAAGGAGAAGAAAAAGGACTGGTAATCCTCTACTCATAAGTTATATGTATGTACCACGGACAGGTTTTGCTTTGGTCTTCTCATATGTTGGCCAGCCTGTATTTATTTTCATTGCCATAGCTGGAACACATTGCATTCGTATTCAGACTTCCTTCGCGTGCGAAACGACTGCATCCCACTCTAGCCTTAACCATCTAACGTGTGAGTATGGTGTGCCATTCGAAAGCCGGGATGTCATGGTATGATTATTTTAGTGGTAGACGTTTGTCCAAGGCAGAAGTGAATTGGATAGACTACGTTTTTGTTACTGAGGCCAATCTTACGAGCCAACGCGAAAAAATTACAACAACTGAAAACCCTGTCAAATCAACATTGCCACAACTGCTTGTTCCACGAGAGTCCTCACATCCATGGCCACCACTGTTGTCGCCATCTTCAACTGCCTGCTTTTTACCAGTCCCGATTGTAGTCATTTCCATCCTCTTCGTCCGTTCCTTGTTCTCCTGGTTCACGGCGCTATCAAGCTAGATTAGCATACCGGTCGACCCGATATCGTGTAAAGGAAGCGCACGTCAGGTTCTGGCAAAGGCTGTTGCGACCGTGTAAGACTCGGAGGACAGACGAAAACAAGAAACACATACAAATGGGACCTTCCTCGACTGCAATGGCCTAGGTGTGGCCCAAGCAGATGGAGTAGCATCCGTCGTCGCCTTAACGGGTGCTCCTTGTGTGGCTAGGGAGGAGGCGAGGAGGATGAGGAAGACGTTTATGAAGCGCATGGTTGTTGAGAAGGTGGAGTTAATGATCTTGAGAGTATTGAAGCGGCCGATATGTCGATGCTGGCTTGTAGAGTATGTGCAACATTGGTAGCGCTTTTATACTTGCATCCTCGAGAATTTTGGCAGGGCACGAGCTCCGAAGAAGACGGCGGGTTAATGAATGCTTCACTGTCAGCAACCAGTAGGACCAAAATACGTTGAATGCAATCGCAATTATAACTGAACCAACTGAGGTGTGTGGGGGCGAAGTACGCTTTTTGGTACTGTCTACTAGTCCTTGTCCCGCGTTTTCTTCACGGTAATTTTCCTGTCGGCAATTGATGAACGCGACGCGAACTTGAAGTTCAGTTCCGGTACACACCTAACGCTTTGAACCGAAATGGTCCAATGGAGAATCGTTACTACTTGGATACCCATTTCCGCTAGTCGTGCTCGAGAGGCGCATGACTCGGCGGTTTTCCTTGTCCTCACCAAGGGATGACGACTCTCGAGAGTTCTTCCTCCTCCTCCATTGACTCGGTCGCCGAAGATGACGGGAAGCGCGCGGTGAAGAGCCGTGAGTTGTGGCGATTTTCCTGTAAGTTTAGATGGTCTCTTGCATTCAGATTCAGTAGAGGACCATTAATGAAACTAAATTGGTAGGCGGAGGGAAGGCAGCGCGGAACCCGGGCCGAGCTAAATTTGGTTTTCTTTCTGACCATCATCATCATGCAATATTTTCTTGCTCACCGTATCATCTTGCAATTCAGTGACTGGTTCTCCTCAAAGGTGAGCTAGTATTTCGGACATGATTGTGCGCACTTTTTTATTGCACTTTTTGCTTTGCTTATGGTGCCAGCAGTGCGCGCAAGCTCGAGAAATATCTAGGGTGGACGCGTTTGACCTTGAATACCCAAGCTGACGCGTTGATGCATATTACCTTCTTCGATGCAGCTTGGGTTGCTGACGGCGCTCTCCTGACTCCGCTCTCTTGTATGCGTAGTGTCACGGCGGTCTCTTCTTCTATCATCTCCGTTTTCAGCGCAAGAAGCTCAAAATATGACAGTTATTGTTTGTCCTCCAGGCTATCAACGTTATTCTCAATATACGACTTTATGGCGAAGCGAAAACTATCGTTCCCTTCTATTATAACGTATCAACTCCACTGGCCGCAACACCGAAAAACCCATCGTTTGTACGACCTCTTTCCCATGAGTATGAGGCCGCCTCCCAAAATACTGCCAGGTGGTACGACACGTCTTGTATAAATTCCTCCTTCAGATCGTTCTTCTCGTACTATCAAAGCGTACGTCTAATCGCCCAGAACGATTATTTGCCCTCGACGCTGACGGCCCGACATCTGCATAGGAGGAAGGGAGTGCAAAACGTGATCTTCCTTGTTGTCCTCCCAACTTCATCGTCGTTTCTATTTCCTTTGTCACTCTCATACCGTGCACTCTCCCTGTACTCTGTTTCTCAAACACAAACTGTCAACGCCTCGCTTCCACGTTCAGGACGACTTGGCCAGGCCGCGGCCGCACCGCTTTATCGACTAGGTGAGCTCATTGTTTCTCGATGTGGCACGTTGTTTATAGTAATTTAGGTCGACTACGATACGGCTTAACCATCAAATCGCCTACCAGCATCAACTTCCCGATGTCCGAGAACATATACTTGGCGGCAATCTTCCTGCAGGAAATACTGTTATGTCGACCGCTCGAGATGTTCTACGACCGTTATGGCTCTCACGCTTTTCACAAGTCAACGCCACACTTCGATCGTGATCAGCACCTTTCAGTCGATCGCTTCCTGTGTCACGCTGCTTCTATCGTTCGTTCGCGGCACTTCTATTCCTACGCCTCTCAAGTACACCTTTATATTTCTGACCCACAATTCCAACAAATGTCTTTCTTGCCCAATTCTGCACTCTAAGTGTCTTCGTTCTCATCTGTTGTATCGCATCAGCAAGCCGCCTGTCTCGCATCTTTATTCCTGGTCTTTCTCCAGATGAGATTCCTCGAAATGCTATGCTGGACCGTCGAATATCGGCCTTATCAACTCGAAATCAGGCTTTCAATGAGGTAACTTGAGCAACAGCGAATGTCCTGTAGTTCTGATTGTTCCTTCTGTAGTCCTCGTCACGCTCTTTCTCCAGCAGGTAAATCACTTGCGCTGGGTAAGTGACGTATGTTCATGCCCTCATTCTCCGCGTCCATTGTTACATTCTCCTATGAGCCGGAGTCGGGATTAACGAATTGTGACTAGACGTGCTAATCTAGCCTAACATGCCTGGTCAGGATGGTCGAGTAATCCAGCGCGCCCATCTAGCCCGAGACTCCTGAATAGCAAAGTGACTTCCCCGGTTCACGTCACTTAGGCGCATCGAGCGTACCTCGGACTCAGAGGTTCATGCGCGCCCAACGGAGAATTGTCAGCAGAGCAGCACCAGATCATCCAGACGCACCGCCATCTTTGTGCCGCGCCATATATAACGTCGATCGGGCATTCGTTACTTGCACATCATGTTCTTCTCCCCGATCCTACTTTTTGCTTGCTCCCTCCAGCTCACTGCTCTCGTTCAGGCCGCAACGCCGACGCTCACCCACCTGTTTAATGGCACTGTCTTTATCGAACCAGTTGCAGATTTGATCCCAGGGCCCTTCGGTGGACGCTCCCTCATAAAGTTTAATGGGTAGGTTCCCGCTCTTGAGGTATTCCTGGTGCTAATGCCGTGCGTGTAGCGGCACCTTGCTGAACCCGAGCAACGGCGATGTCGTAGCGAACTTGATTCCTGGTCTTGGTGGAGAGCTGGGATTGCTCGGCTCGAATAACGTCTTCTACCCTGACGTGCGTGCGGCTTTACAGTGGGTGGATGATTCGACATATGGCTACCTTGAGGTGCACGGGTCGGGGTAAGTATTGCTTCTCGTTTTCATGTTATTATCGTCCGCTTACCCGACTACAGAGAATTTGGCGTCAAGGCCACTGCCTATGCGTAAGACTGCGAAAGACTTCGTTGGGTGTCCTATTCATGTCGCGTTTTCAGCCGCTTTGAGACCAATTCCTCGTCTCGCGTCCAGCTGAACGGATTATTCACGATCTTCAGACTGGATATATCTTCCTTGGGTCCGGCGACGTTTGATATCTACTCTGTGGTGAGTCTTTTCAATCATAACGTATTCGGTATTTGCTTAATACGCAAACAAAGGATGATACCATCAACAACTAAGTGTAGTATGTACGGTCAACGGCGGATTGTTTTGACCGAGGCGCTTACAATTCATGGACGAGAGACTCTCTATACGGACATTTCATAATATCGTTGTCATGTTTGCTTCTCGAATATTGACAGACATCTCTGCTTTCCGATGGCGCAATGACTGAGGCAAACACAACGCTTCGGCTCTCGGTTCTCCATTCATTTAGAGCCGGGGTAGTACGCGCGGTGGTCGGTAAGCATCACACATTTTACAGTATGCCCTGAAGCGTTGTCGCCTTTTCAGGCCGGCTCGCCCATTGTGCTGATTCACAATGACCGATTCTAGTACATACCAGGGACCCGCGAAGTCCGACAACATCGCTTTGAGAGAATTTACCTTGCGATTTCCTCTCATGTGCTCACCGTGGAACGTGTTCGCACTTGGACAGCTCAGTCAGCGCGGTGATGTGACTCTTACAGTAAGGGCTGGTAGGAATATAAGCGCGAATAGTTTCGACACAAACTGCATTCAGATTTCAGCATGCTCTATTCCAAGTTTCTCCAGCCTCTCTGCATCCTTGTTCTCGCCGCGCTTGTACCCGCACAAGCCGCAGTCCCGACTCTGACCAAGTTGTTCGATGGGACGCTCTTCATCGATCCTGAGATCAGAACTACGAACGGGCCCTTTGGGACGCGCACCCTCATTGGGTTCACGGGGTTCGTAGCACGCGCCTGATCCTAGTCCTTCTTCTCATTCGTTTGTTATAGTGGTAACTTGACGAATCCGAATGGACAGGTCGTAGCCAGTATTCTGCCGGGCATCGGTGGTGAACTCGGATTGCTGGGATCGAACAATGTCTTCTATCCCGATGTCCGCCTGGGCTTGCAATGGCTTGATGATTCGTCATTTGCATATGTAGAGCTGCACGGGTCTGGGTGAGTGTTCAAGTAAGAACCTGTGGTCCATACAATGACTGATTGACTGCTTACAGCATATTTGGGGTTCGGGCTACTTCCTATGGGTATGATTCCTTGCTGCTTCCGGTCTATGCATTGCACTTACCGGTGGGATAGACGTTTTGAGACCAACTCGAGCTCTCGAGCAGACCTCAATGGGCTTTTCACAGTTTTCAAAATTGATTTGACCAATTTGAGTCCTGCTACTCTTGAAATCTTTACTTTGGTTAGTACTACTACGGCCACTCGAGGAATCCTTGTGGCCTGGGCTGACTTTCCCTTGGCAGGATGGTTGAAGGACTTTTTTTGTAACTGCTGACCATTAAACTATGTTGTCCAAATGCGAGCTTAAATTCCATGTATATGTCCTCAGGCTACAGTAGCGAAGAAGTCCGCCAAAAATAGTGTGAGCAGCATCTGGGTCTCTTTCTCGGCGTTCTCAAGCGTACTCTCCGTCAACATGTTGCCCGTAGATACGACATCTGCATCATAGTAGCTCATTGTCTGTAGATCAAAGGCTTTCATTTCCTGCATCCGGACTAGGACGTCGTACTACAACAACTCGATATGGGCTTAGTGTCGGCGGATCATAGTGATGCCAAACGGTAATCCTCCCCTCTACAATATTCTCGTGTGCCTTAAGATGATCCGACAGGACGTCCTTTACAATATCAACGACCGCGTCCACGCTGATCAAGTCATCGCCACCATGCAATTCCAGCAGCTGGAAAGTATGAAGCTCGGGACACCTGTGCGTCCAGCTGCGCAGGGACGCGTGGAGAAGATCGACATAAGCGCTAATGTCCTCCGAACGAAGCTCATAAGGAGAATATTGAAAGAAGACTTGTGGCGTAATACGCAAGTGAGGGAATTGTTCAACAAAGACTACATGACCGTGAGTATTTTAAGTCTCACCCAATGAGAAAGAGAGAGAGAGTAAGGAAGACTCACATTCGTAGAGAGATAACGTCTGTTCATAGTGCAGCAAGCTGAGCCTTACGGGAGCCCCACGTAAGGAGTAGATCGACTGAGGAATCAGTCTAAGTACGTCTCCATATGCCACGCTGTAGTCGTACGGGGACCAATCCAGTATAGCTATGTGACGCAAGTTGGGAAATTTTTCCCCCAGTCTCATGGGTACAAGAAGCTCAAATGGCAGTGTTAAAGTCTCTATGGAGGGCAGGGACGCCTGCGCAAAAGCACAATGTAGGCTCTGCAGACTATCCTCGGGCTTTTTGTCTTCTGAACGCTGAGGGAACGAGACAATCTGAAGTGTGTGCAGGTTTGGTAGACATTCAAGGCAGCGCACGAATTCTTTGTACACGGTCGGAGAGGAAAAGGGGGTCAGCGCGACGTTGAATACTCTGCATGGGGTAATCAATTCGACAAGTTATGCTGTAGAGAAAATATAGAACTCACTCAACGAACTCGGCGAGATGTGGCGCACGTATAGTAACAACTTCAACTTGGAAGACGAGCTCGGTTGCCAGCTTCTTAGCCAGCGCCTTCGCTGAAGCCGGCTCGCGGCGGCTTGCGCATACCTCCAAGCTCTTCCATAGCAGGGGATGGTAGACGCGGTGTAACGCGCTACAAGTCTGAGACAGCGCGAATATCGCATCAAATCTGTCGCGGTATTCCGTAGGGAGAATCCCTGATTTAGGACAAGGAATTGGAACTGAGGGGAGATAGGAAAGTATCTCTAAGTGAAGCTCGACTGGGAGTGTAGGTAGACCCTTGGAATTCCAATATGCGGCCGCGGTAGTGCTTTTGCTTCGTGTCTTCACGGTCCTCTCAGGTATGTACCTGAGTGGCTTACTAGAAGTAGGGGCCGTTCCAGGCATCATGATTTTGGGCGTAGATAGGCCGAATTCTGTCTAGCGCGATGGTGAAAGGCAAAGACTGCTTGACGATTCTAATCTCAGTGTCACGAGGTACTTATGCCGGACCGGCAGGTGTGGCGTCGATTTCCTTTCTGACCGTGCGTTTCTTGGTGCGCCCGGGTACACCCCTGACCGTCGACAGTGCATGTTTAGGTGCCATAAGGCATAAGATTTACTGCTTCATCGTTGACATAAAAAGCCTCATCGATCCCCTCCGGAAACAAGTCTCGTCTCTGGGATTCTGAAATTGATATGGTGATATCCCGCCACTGGGATACTACTTACTTGCCGACAAGTAGTTGGCTGGGAGGGCTACGCACTTTACCGCCAGCACAACATGTGTATCTTCGAAACGCGCATTTTTTTGCTGTTTTCGGACACCTTAGCGCTAGCGAACCGAGAGACTGCTCTGGGACAGTACATTAAGGAACTCCACCTGTCTTGTCCACTTCAGGCGGAATGGACTTCCTTGAACATTTACCAGAATCAGGCACAATCGATTCTGCATCACCTCATTCTAAGAGGAAATTGGAACTTTCCTGTCGTGCGCCCACCGCTTCCACCTCCTGACCGGAGTAGGCGACTTGGAATATGGACAATGGACGCACGACCATACAATCCCGCCTAGCTCCAGATGAGATGAGACACCCACATCGATAGCGCTCAAGGAGGGCTCGATAACTAGTCCAACGTCAGATGAAGGAATCACGGCGTCCATACACCATCACCATCATGAAATTCCCATTGAACTCACTGTCTGTACATCAAAAGTTTCCATTTCCTTAATCCAGACTAGGACGTCGTACTACAACAACTCGATATGGGTACAGCGGCGGCACCGGATCGCGCCGCCAAATGTTAATCCTCCCCTCAACAATATCCTCGTGTGCCTTAAGATGATCCAACAGGATGTCCTTTACAATATCCACGACCGCGTCCACGCTGATTAAGTCCGCAGCACCATTCAACTCCAGCAGTTGGAAAGTATGAAGCTCCGGACACCTACGCAACGAGTTTCGCAGGGACGCGCGAAGAAGCTTGATATAAGCGCTAATGTCCTTCGAATGAAAGTTACGATAAAAATTTTGAAAACAGACTTTTGGCGTAATACGCAAGTGAGGGGATTGTTCAATGAAGTCTACATGACCATCAGTATCTTAAATCTTACCCAACGAGAGGGAGAGAGCGCAAGGCAGACTCACATTCGTAGAGAGATTTATATTCGTCCAACTGGCGGACCAAGGTAAACAATGCGGGTTCCCCCCGTAGGGAGTAGATCGACGGAGGAATCAGTTCAAGTACGTCTTTATGAGTACTGTACCGGGACCAATCCAGTATAGCTATGTGGCGCAAGCTGGGAAATGTTTCCCCCACTCTCATGGGTACAACAAGCTCAAACGGCAGTGTTAAAGTCTCCACAGACGGCAGAGCCGCCTGCGCAAAAGCACAACGTAGGCTGTGCATAGACTGGACCTGGGACTTTTTGGCTTCTGAACGTTGAGGGAACGAGATGATCTGAAGTGTGTGCAGGTTTGGTAGGCATTCAAGGCAGCGCACGAATTCTTTGTACACGGTCGGAGAGGAAAAGGAGGTCAGCGCGACATTAAATACTCTGTATGGGTAATCAATTCGATAGGTTACGCTGTGGAGAGAAGATAGAACTCACTGAACGAACTCGGCGAGGTGGGGAGCGCGTATAGTTACAACTTCAGCTTGGAAGACGAGCTCGGTTGCCATCTTCTTAGCCAGCGCCTTCGCTGTAGCCGGGCGGCGGCGGAGCGCACATACCTCCAAGCTCTTCCATAGTAAGGGATGGTAGATGTGGTATAACGCGCTACAGGTTTGAGACAGCGCGAATATCGCGTCGAATCTGTCGCGGTATTCCGCAGGGAGGATCCCTGATTTAGGACAAGGAATTGGAACCGAGGGGAGATATGAAAGGATCTCTAAATGAAGCTCTACTGGAAGTGTAGGTAGCCCCTTGGTGTTTCCACCTGTGAGCGACGTTGATTCTTCTTTGGACTGAGGAGTGATTTTCCTTCGTTTTCCGCGTGTCTTCACGGTCCTCTCTGGTCTGTACCGGACTGGTTTACTAGAAGTACTGGCAGTTGCGGGCATGCTAGCGCTCTGTCTAGCGTGATGGTGGAAGGCAAAGAGACAACAGAGACAATGACAATTCAAATTTCAGGAGTCACAAGGCATGCCGAACCGGCAGGTGCCCGTGTCGGCATCTCACAGTCGGTACCGATTTCCTTTCTGACCATGCGCCCCTACTCTTGACGACCACTCCGCTCATCGATGGCGGCGATTAAAGGCCTACAAGCACCCACTGAGCAGCCTCACTGCGGATCTGCATCGTGCACGCGCGCTGGAATTAAGAGGTCATCACGCGTTGCTCGCGGGCGCCCTCTCCAAGCTGCGCGCTGCTGGCGTCAAGGAAGAGAACATTGTCGTGGAAAGCGTGCCGGGCAGCTTTGAGTTCCCGGTGGCTGTTCCAAAGTCATTTCTGGATACAAGCGGCGTCCGCGAATACGATCTCCTGGTGGGCCGTCGTTCTCTACCAAGGTGCCCTCGCGCACCAGTACAGTACCTTCCGTCTGTGCCTTCCAGTATGCTGAAAAAAACACCTGTAATGTCGATTGAAGGTGGGATGGAGTCCTTCAACATCTACACAAATGTATCGCCTCGGTGCTCCACGTTCTCCAGAGAATATACAGTTCCAGCTGCTATCGTCGTAATGTTGAATGTTACCGCACAGACCTTGGGCACAAATGACCCAGAAACTGGTCGTCGGAACTGTTCAGGTCGCAGAAGCCAGTTCTGGAGAGCTATACGCAACATACTACCGTGCTCCCACATTCTCCTAAACCAGAAGCCTTCTTCGTCACCCTTTTCTCATCCAACTCAAGAACCTTCATCATCATTCCTCCGAATCGTACTCCATATATTAGACTCAACCAATACATGCCGAACGAGTGCGCCCCCTTCAAGAAGACACATCGGACTCGGCGTAAAGGCTCTTCACCATCGGCCTCATGAGCAGAACCTGCAACGGCATGGTTCGGGTCAGCGCCGCATGCGAGCAGGAATTTCATGTCCTCGTCGCTGGCCCAGCGTTTCTAGAAGAGAAACGTGTCTTCATGAAGGTCGCGAGCATCGAGATTCGCACTATGTTGTAACAACAAAGACGTCGATGAATGTATTCGTTGATGGTTACAAGGTGGACTGGGCGAGGTTCTGCGCGTTCAGGTCCGCGCTGTGCTCTACATAACAACATTCAAGTCAACATCACTTTGGTGTCGCGATAGTAGTAGGCATGGTCCCAATGTAATGAGATCTCCTGACCGAAGGAGATGACTCCAGAGATGCTTCAAAGCCAAAACTAATGAAGTCCTCAAAGTGACTAAATGATTCCCATATTAAACTCACTGTCTGTACATCAAAAGTTTCAATTTCCTTAATCCAGACTAGGACGTCGTACTACAACAACTCGATATGGGTACAGCGGCGGCACCGGATCTCGACGCCAAAAGTTAATTCTCCCCTCGACAATATCCTCGTGTGCCTTAAGATGATCCGACAGGACGTCCTTTACAATATCCACGACCGCGTCCACGCTGATCAAGTTGTCGGCACTATCCCACTCCAGCAGCTGGAAAGTATGAAGTTCCGGACACCTGTGCACCCAGCTGC
>QLPD01002422.1:0-14346 GCA_003314085.1 Hymenopellis raphanipes
CATTTACGTCGCCATTGTGAGCACGATTGTCGAGACTGACAAGCCCGAGCTTGAGATCGCTCCTGGTCTCAATCTCCTTGGGCCTATCCACGACAAGTTTGTGTCCATCACGCCCCTATACACTCCTACGGCTCCTGGAACGAGCGACAACATCTTTGTCACGCGTTCGTACGACGCGACGTCGCACTTTGAGACTGTTGTCGAGGACGTCCAGGATGTGTGGAAGCGCGTGGTTGGCTCGGATTTGGTGCTCAAGAAGCGGGATGTTGAGGTTGAGGCTTAAGTAGTCGTGTCGTTGCATAGTTTTACACATTACGGAATTTTTTACGCCAATGTACAGTTTGCTCATTCGTTGGAAATGGTAATTAGCTTGCGAACTTTTTGGAGGAGAACATTGGCTTTTGAAGGTTGCTGGTACATTATGCATTAGCTCAATAATATTTTCATCTTGCTTGTTGAGTAATGCGAGTGCCTACTAGGTGCGAAGCGCGTTCTGAACGCGTCCATTTGAACTATCGAAAGCTAACCTTTCGAGGCGAAAGTGTCACCAATAGAGTTTCTTGTGGTAGAACGAGGTGGTGAAGACGGGTCGTTGGCGCTCCTACGTAGCTATTCTGCAGATGGAGCATATCGATGGCGGTGTCTATGTCGTATCAAAGCTTCATGACGAGAGAAAGGAGAAGCAAGTCCGTTTATGGTAGTTTCGCGCTACCATATCTCAGCGCTACCATCTCAGAAAGGGAAAGGTGATCTCAAAGATGGCAGGCGACAGCAATTACACTCTAGTATCAAGGACAGATAGACGTCTATGTACATAAATAAGTAATAATGAGCAAGTCCGATAGAGCATTCATTATACACAAATAAGATATACCCTCATTCCTATAGAGCTTGTAATAGCACTTTGACTTCCTTCCTCCCTGCTTTGACTCGGCTAACTTCCAACACCCTTGTTGTATCCCCACCTCGAAGCCGGAGGATTTTAAGATGCGGCACCAACTCATCTTCACCTAGTATCGCTGCGTAAACAGTGCCAACATCAAGACCACTATCCATTGAGCGAATTTCCAAACTGCGAAGATTGGGCGTCGAGCGAAGGAGAGCAATGAGAGCAGAGACGTCACCAGGCTCTTCCGATACGAATATCGACAACTCCTTGATAGAACCACCCGTGCGAGGACCGAGCGGCTTCGGAAAAGAGCCTGAGGAGAAAGGGTCGGCGAAATGTAAAATCTCCAAAGAAGGCAAATCCACATGCAAAAGCACCTCATCTCTAATCCTCCCACCAAGCGAGAGATGACGAAGAGATGCATGTTCATAATTCTCCACTCCCGGGGATTGCAGATCAGGATCAGGCAACGACACGTCCGGACAAAGACTCGCATACTCCAAACACCCAAACTTCCCCAAAAGCTCGTGAATGCAAGCAACATAATCACCCGCAAAGCGATCATGGAAAGCTCTTTCAACGCTCCCAGCCAGCTCGAAACGGGTGACGAGATCCCATTTAACACGAAAGATATGTCTGAACGCAACGACATTGTTCACCGTGAGCGATCGCAGACGCGGTGCTTGTGTCAGTAAGACACATGGGCCGGTAGGTGGCACCACAGGCAACCCCTCCTCCGGCGACTGTATATGCACCCGCACATCCTCCAACGCGGGATACACACACTCGGGATGATAGAACCCAAAAAACGCAGCTCCGGGTAAAGATAACCCAAGCGACTGCCACTCGTAGTAGTTCCTCAGAAAACACAGTGAAAAAATCCGGTCATCCTCAAGATCGCTGCGTTGCGAGTAGATGTTGATGTGGTACTTTGCCTTTACAGAGGATTTTTTGTGAAACTCGGAGAGGGTCCGAGAGGCATGCTTCTCCCGGTCCAGGTTCAAGTTGATGCGCGTCCAGAGGTGCGGCATGGCGAAGACAATGCTTCTCCAGCGGGATGAGACGCGGGACAGGAGCCAAGGCCCACCTTGGAGATCCCGGCTGTCCACGAAATTTCCAGTAGCGAGCTCCTGAAACGTCGGCGACATAGTGCGTTCAACGAAGAACGTGAAGATTTCCTGAAGAATCTCCGAGGGAAGGAGGCGCGCGGGATGATGCATGTCGATGAGTGCTTCTGCTTTAGCAATAGCTACAGCCTTCTCGATAGCGAGGTCTTCAGCTAGTAGGGAGGTAGGCAGAACAAGCTCATGGAGCCAATAAGAGATGGGCGTCGGTGGAGTAAATCGCATTGTAGTGCTACCAGTGTTCCTCTTTGAATTTAACAGAGGCCGGGCGTTCCAAAGACGAGAATGTGTGATGAACGCTGATAGTGGCGTGGATGTGGACTCGTTCTTTAAATAAACCGATGACGGAGTGGAGTGTGAGGTGATTGACCAGAAAAGGGAACGCCGCCATCAAACCCTCCTCAACTTCAAACATGTATCGCCCGTTAATTACACTTTGTCGTCAGACACCGGAGGCGGCGTTCCCTTTTCTGGTCAATCATTCTTGATATTTGCATGGTCTCCAAATCACTCATGAAGCATTATACTGTAAGAAGTAATCATCTAAGTATCAGATAGAAGATAATATCCTTGACTTAGCGCAACTCAGCGTCACTTGGCTGACTTTGTCAATGGAAGGTGTGAATGTCGGGCCTTTCATTTTCAGTCAATTCCCGACGTGACATCGTTTCAGTACACAGGTCGTACTTCGAGTCATGACTCCACTCCGTCATCGGTTTGACTTTAGTGATTTAAAGAACGATTCAAGCTTCAAGGTCATTGTTCCAAAATGGACCCTCTCCATCCATCCACTGCCACTGTCAACGTAGTCTTGTCTTCGGATGAGCCTTCGTTGCATTCAAAGAGGAACACTGTAAACTGGTGTCCAGAGATTCGCTGGGACCTATTTCCTCCGCCCACGGCCATTTTTCATTTAGACTCGACACCAGTCGCTTCACCAAGCCGAAGGTACTCGATCGACTGTCATCGAGTAACATACAGGCGGGCGTCTGGCGTCGAGACTATTTTTCATTCGGTCCATGGGTCTACTACCTCCCCACGAGTCGATGACCTTTCTATTGAGAAAGCTGTAGCTATTGCTAAAGCAGAAGCACTCATCGACATGCATCATCCCGCGCGCCTCCTTCCCTCAGAGCTCCTTCAGGAAATCTTCACCATCTTCGTCGAACACACTATGTCACCGACATTTGAGGAGCTCGCCACCGGAAATTTCGTGGACAGCCGGGACCTCCATGCTGGGCCTTGGCTTCTGTCCCGCGTCTCATCGCGCTGGAGAAGCATTGTCTTCGCCATGCCACATCTGTGGACGCGTATGAATTTGAACCTGGATCGAGAGAAGCAGGCCTCTCGGACCCTCTCCGAGTTTCACAAAAAGTCCTCTCTAAAGGCAAAGTACCACATCAACATCTACTCGCAACGCAGCGATATTGAGCATGATCGGATTTTTTCACTGTGTTTTCTGAGGAACTACTACGAGTGGCAGTCGCTTGGGTTATCTTTACCCGGAGCTGCGTTTTTTGGGTTCTATCATCCCGAGTGTGTGTATCCCGCGTTGGAGGATGTGCGAGTGCATATACAGTCGCCGACAACGGAGGAGGAGGGGTTGCCTGTGATACCACCTACCGGTCCATGTCTCTTACTGGCACAAGCACCGCGTCTGCGATCGCTCACGGTGAACAATGTCGTTGCGTTCAGACATATCTTTCGTGTTAAATGGGATTTGGTCACTCGGTTTGAGGTGGCTGGGAGCGTTGAAAGAGCTTTCCATGATCGCTTTGCGGGTGATTATGTCGCTTGTGTTCATGAGGTTTTGGGCAAGTTTGGGTGTTTGGAGTATGCGAGTCTTCATCCAGCCGACCGCTATGATCCATTGCCCACCGTGCAATCTCATTGTGAAAATGCGTCTCTTCGGTATCTCACACTGGGTGCGAACGAGCTGCTTTCAAACATGGATTTGCCTTCTCTGGAGATTTTACATTTCGCCGACCCTTTCTCCTCAGGCTCTTTTCCGAAGTCGCTCGGCGCTCGCACGGGTGGTTCTATCAAGGAGTTGTCGATATTCGTATCGGAAGAGCCTGGTGACGTCTCTGCTCTCATTGCTTTCCTTCGCTCGACTCCCAATCTTCGCATTTTGGAAATTCGCGCCGCGGCGGTGGCTAGTGGTCTTGATGTTGGAACGGTTTACGAAGCGATACTTGGTGAGGATGGGTTGGTGCCGCATCTTAAGAAGCTCCGGCTTCGAGGTGAAACGATAAGGGTGTTGGAAGTGATCCGAGGACAAGGAGGGAAGGAACTCAAAGTGCTATCACAAGTTGTTACGGTTTAAAGGTCTCTAGTACCTCATGATGAGGGTATACCTTGTTCGTGGATTCTGACTGCCTCTTACTATTGGACTTGCTCATTATTACTTATACGACATACTGCTTTTTGCCTATCTGTCCTTGAATGCTTGAGCTTTGGATATTTCGTTATGGACCGATATGGCAGCGCAAAACCACCAGAGGCTCATAAGTCCCTGCATGGGTTCACGACCGTAACGCGTATCAGGACTGTTGGTGCACTACTTACCTATTGAAGTTGCGTGGTAGATACTTTTCTGAACTGCCAGTAGTCTGCTGGTAAGTACGTGTTGGCACCATCACGTGGCACCGTTAGGTACTTCTGTCCCGACGCTCTCGTCTCTCTCTTTCCACCACAGCCTAACCTATATTCCGAGTGTCTCGTGCCACCAGGACCATTTCTGTTTCGTCAAACACGAACTAGTACCTATCACTGACTATCGACATCACGCTCTGCATCTCGTTCGCGACCCTGGCGTTACCAAAATCTTCAAAGTACGTCTTTGTAGCCTATTCTCAACGTTTTCCACAGCGTTAACCAGTCTTGGTTTCCTAAAGTGAATAATGTTCAACAACAAACGACGAACGACTCGCCGCTACAGACACGCATGTGAGACAAGATCTGAGACAGCGGAGGTGGCGCAAAAGGTCTGCGCCATTTAAAGAATGTTTCAAGGTCGCTGCTGAATCACTACCACTGCCAGCGTTCAACACACATTCTCGTCTTTGGCACGCACGGCCTCTGTTACATTCAAGAGGAACACTGGTACCACTATGCGATCTACTCCACCGACGCCCATCTCTTGTTGGCTGAATGAGCATGTTCTACCTACCTCCTTACTAGCCGAAGACCTCGCTATTGAGAAGGCTGTAGCTATCGACATGCAGAGTCATCCCGCGCGCCTCCTTCCCTCGGAGCTTCTTCAGGAAATCTTCACGTTCTTCGTTGAACGTACTATGTCGCCGACATTTGAGGAGCTCGCTACTGGAACTTTTGTGGACAGTCGGGACCTCCATGCGGGGCCTTGGCTGCTGTCCCGCGTTTCGTCACGGTGGAGAAGCATCGTCTTTGCCATGCCGCACCTGTGGACCCACATCAATTTGAACCTGGATCGGGAGAAACAGCACTGTCGCATCGTCTACCAGCTTCACAAAAAGACCTCTCCACAGTCAAAGTACCACTCAAAGTACCACATCAACATGTACTCGCGGCGCAGTAATATTGAGGGTGACGTGATTTTTCTGCTGTCGTCTGGCAGGAGGAATCGGTGGCAGTCGTTTGGGATATCTCTACCGGGATCTACGTTTTTTGGGCTCAATTATCATGGGCGTGAGTATGCCTCGTTGGAGGATGTGCGAGTGCATGTACAGTCGCCGGAGGAGGAGGAGGGGTTGCCTGTGATACCCCCCATCGGACAATGTGCGCTACTGGAACGAGCGCCGCGGCTGCGATCGCTTGTGGTGAATAATGTCGTTGCGTTTAGACATATCTTTCGTGTGCGATGGGATTTGGTCACTCGGTTCGAGATTGCTGGGAGTGTTGAAAGAGTTTTCTATGATCGCTTTGCGGGGGATTATGTTGCTTGTGTTCATGAGGTTTTGGGGAAGTTTGGGCGTTTGGAGTATGCGAGTCTTTGTCCGGACGTGTCGTTGCCCGATGTCACGGTGCAATCCCCGGCGGCGGGAGTGGAGAATTATGAACATGCGTCTCTTCGTCATCTCGAGCTTGGTGCGAGGATTAGAGATGAGGTGCTTTTACACGTGGATTTGCCTTCTCTGGAGATTTTACACCTCGCCGACCACTCCTCAGGCTCGTTTCCGAAGCCGCTCGGTCCTCGCACGGGGGGTTCTCTCAAGGAGTTGTCGATATTCGTGTCGGAAGAGTCTGGTGATGTTTCTTCGCTCCTTACTTTCCTTCGCTCGACGCCCAATCTTCGCATTTTGGAAATTCGGGCTAGGAGTCATAATGTTGAGACTATTTACGAAGCGATACTTGGTGAGGATGGGTTGGTGCCGCATCTTAAGATGCTCCGGCTTCGACGGGCGGATACAATAAGGGTGTTGGAAGTGAAAGTAACTCAAAGTGAGGTGTTGAGGTTTAAAGCTAAAGGCCTGCTCTGATGAATGAGGGTATACCTTATTTGTGTATTCTTAGCTTGAATTACTTTGTCTATCTGTCCTTGAATGCTTGATACTCGAGTGTAATTACTGTCGCTTGCCATCTTTGAGTTTTGGAGCTCACCTTTCCCTTTCTGGCATAGTAGTGCTGAGGAGGTGGACCGATATGGCAGCGCGAAACTACCATAAACGGACTTGCTTGCGGCTCTGACCGCTTCTCCTTTCTCTCGTCATGAAGCCTTGATACGTCGTTGCCCCACCACGATATGCTCCATCTGCAGAATAGCTACGTAGGAGCGCCAACGACCCGTCTTCATCATCTCGTTCTACCACAAGAAACGTTATTGGTGTGTTAGCTGTAGCTGCTATCTGGGACGGTTGACTGAATTGCAGCCAAGTTGTATCCATCCGCAGATGGCGTCGTTATTCTCAATGCGGCGAGCCTGCAGCTCGTGCGCGTCCTCGCATTTTGGGAGGCGTTCCCGAGCACGATGCACACCTCCGACCGAGTATCGTGCATCTCGGTCGACTCGAACATGAAACTTGTGCGTCATCCTGCGTATCTGGCGCGTCGCGAGCTACATCCATGTTTCCCAGATAGTTGCCGCCATGGGAAACCGTATAGCATCTTGGTCGCTGTCTGGTGTACAGCATGACGCCTGGCACATCCATTCCACCCTGGTACTCCCGTCCCACCACATCGTGGCCTGCATGCACAATCGCTCTGGTATGTCGCCTATGTCTGGCGTAATGACGCGTCTCATTGGGTGTAGGATTATTGGCCATCGCGACCCAGAGCACTCTCTCGGTTCACACCCTCATCCTTGACAATAATTTGCCAACATGGTCCCAGAAGTGGATCGCTCAGTGAGTGTCCGTCCGGGCTATCGAGTCGCTAATAACATCTGCCAGACTTCGTTCGCCGCCATCGCTAGTGCGATTTGCCCCATCGCTCATGTACATTGCGACTACCCGCTCTGATACCAACGCCGTGACGTTGTACTCGACCACATCTGGAAGGCAGATACAAGCAATACCGCATCCCCGACCGGTCATCCGTCTCAATTGGCGCCACTCTTCAGACAACCTCATTCTCTATACCGTAACATCCGATTCTACCCTCAGAGTATTCTTCCCCGTTCTAGACTCCCCTCAACATCTTCAGTTACACGCCTCCATTGACCTCTTCTCCGCTTCCATTCCCACCCCAGATCCTCGGCCATCGTCCGTCTTTATAATGGACCGTGAGGTAATCGGTCGCGCTTTCGAGACTGTCTCGGCCGACCAAGACAGTGCTCGCACTAGAAGGATACAAGAAATCAGAGAAGAAGGCTGGGATCTCTTTCTTCGCGTACTTGGCGATGGTTCTGTCGTCGTAACAGCCCTAGCCAACGTTGACCGCAAACCTCCGACACTCCTCAAGCAGTTTACATTGCAGCAATCCCCACCGTTGACTTTGCCTGAGGCGCCAACATTTCTCTACATTCTCCCACATCCGGACCAATCGAAAGTTACTTTGGTCACGTCATCTCCATTGGCTTCTTATGAGCTCTCACCAGCATCGTTCTTCGACGCTCAGCAGGACGGTCTGAGGCTCCTCGTGACTGGGCCCAAGGCCATACCTGACGAAAATTCTGAAATTGAGTGCTTCATACGTACTCCGGAAGGCGAAGGTCTTGGCATCATACGCAAGAACGGTATTGGACAGGTATGGAAGGTTACCGATGACGGTCTGGAGCTCGTGCAAACGACAAAGAGCGATCTTATTGTCTTGAACAAGGGCCGGGAGTTTGAGGTGTACGACACGGAGAAGCAGATGTTGGGTGATGTAAAGTTGCCCAAGGTTACTTCCTTCTTCACGATACCGGACGGGCCCGGACAGGACTCTATCATTGGGATCACGGAGGACTTATCGGTGGCGCATATACGGGGTAAGGGAAGAGATAGGAGGGTTGTTTGTGTACCGCTTCCGATGGACGAACGGCCAGCCATGATTCTACCTGTCGATCCGATGGCGTGGGGCTTAAATCATCCGTGGGCTGAGCATGACGTGCTGCTGAGTGTATCACAGGCAGGAGAGCTTGCATTTTGGATACCGGAAGACACCGTGGTTTCGGGAGCAGTTAATGGCAACAGCAAGCATAAGCCTGCATGGAGGTGTACCGGCACGGTGAAGACTGGGCGAACGTCCATCAAGATGGCGCGCTGTAGCTCTGCCAAAAAGACGGCGTTGGGTAAGTTGGATAATCATCCTCAGAGGTATCTCGCTCAACCGCACTACTTGCAGTCGTGTCGACTCCGGACGGGGACGAGCTTACGATATGGGATTCCAAGGAGTCAGAGTTCGCATCCGGAATGGAGTATCAAGGTATCTTCAGGTAGGTTCATTTGTGAGGATTCATAGCTCTACTAAGCATCTATGTAGTGAACCTATACGTGACCTAGATTGGACCTCTACACCCGATATGCAGTCCATACTGGCGGTAGGCTTCGACCACCATGTAGATTTACTATGTCAGCAGAGAATGACTTACTTTGATCCTGGGCCTGGCTGGTCAATATGTTGGAAGATAGACATACAAGCGTCAGTGTCCCAGTTTCTTCGCTCAAGTTTGTCTGACGTACCTGTTGATTCAGATCTATTCCTTATCCGATTTCCGACTCGATATGGTTGTCGAATGGCCGTCTCCTTGTCGGCGCTGGTCACCAGATGTTTTTGTACGGGCAACGTCTGGTCTCATCGGGAGCGAGTGCATTCAGCGGGGATAGCCTCTTTGAGTCGGTCGCGCGGCAGAATGGATCTCTACCTGATTATCACCCTCAGATGCTGTTGCAGTGTCTGCTTTGGGGTATGTGGCTTTTTTTCTTCTGAATATCCTTGATTGATCGGGGTGTAGAGAAAGTTGATCTTGTGAAGGACATCATCGTCAATTTGTGGCGGGATATCCAGGATCATAAATCACAGAATCATTTTACGCGAGTACCGATAGAGCGATACTTTAATGAGAGTTCGGCAAGAAGTGGGGTGAGGTCAGACAACCTGACTGCAGGAATTGTCACTCATTGATTTTTGTAGCATAAGAAACGTTATACCCAGTTGTTCAATGGACCGGAAATGAACAATGAGTATGTATATGTTCCAACCTTTTCCGTTTGTAAGATGCTGATAGGATTATAGTGACGAGCCTGCCTTCTCACGAGCTTCAGTTACTAAACTGATAGAGGAACTCGAAGAGAATCCTTTACCCCACCTGACGCCCAACGAACAAGCGCATCTTCTGGTTTTGATACAGACTACACTCGAGGTCTGTCCTTTGTGTTTTCCTTGTCGTCCCTTCTGATGACCTTGCAGATTGACGAGCAACGCCGCTCACTGGATGCGAACGGATTACGGTATCTCATTTCTATGCGGTCCTTTTACATTCTCAATCGACGAGCTTCGTCAAGTCCGATAAGCCCGATGTCAGGAAATGCGAAACCTAGAGCAACTGGTCGACGAGAGCGACTTCGGTATCGGGATATCATATGGGCATTTCACAGTGAAAGTCAAGGGCTGCTTATGAATGCGTCGACATCCGCGTGTGAGGGAAAGATGACTTGGCCTGATGCACGCGGGCTTGGGATACCGATTTGGCTTACGTCTCTAGAACAATTCGTGCGTCGTCTCTTTCACTTTTTCTTTTGGCACTGTCTTACCGCCAGACAGAAATTGCAAGTAGAGAATATTGCGCGGAACGAGTTTTTGGTTGACCGTGATCCTACTACGTGCTCCCTGTTTTACTTTGCGCTTGGGAAGGTGAAGCTGGTGCATACTTTGTGGAGACAGGCGGCGTGGCATAAGGAGCAGGGTCTCATGTTGAAGTTTCTGGCAAACGATTTTAGTGAAGATCGTTGGAAGACGGCTGCTCTCAAGAACGCGTATGCTCTGCTGGGCAAACGACGATTCGGTGAATATCTTATCTCAGCTCAGGTGTCGTATGCTTACTTATAGGCAGAATACGCGGCTGCTTTTTTCCTACTGGGACAGTCATTGAAAGATGCTGTGAACGTGTGTATTAGGCAGCTAGGGGACTTCCAGATCGCCATAACCATTGCGCGCGTTGTGGAGCAAAGTAATGAGGGCCCTGTTCTCCTGGATATCCTCAAAAACACGGTGCTACCGATAGCATTCAAGGATGGGAATCGGTGGCTTGCGAGTTGGGCGTTTTGGTTGTTACATCGACGGGATCTTAGTGTGCGAGTGCTTGTGGTGCGTGCAGGTTTCCTCAATTGCCCTTGCTAGTATCTCAAGTTTTGTGCAGACTCCTCTTCAAGAGCTCGTTGGCGCTCTCGATATCCAAGTGAAGGAAATTGGAGAACCGCACTATGATGATCCGAGCTTGGCGCTGCTGTTTTCTCAGCTGCGGTCAAAGACGCTCCAGGCGGCGAAAGGGACGAGCGAGATTTCTGGCAAGTCCGAGTTCAACTTTGTCCTGCAGATTGCAAGGGTGTTTTGCAGGATGGGGTGCCAGGTCCTGGCGCTTGATCTTGTGCGGTCGTGGACGTTTGATGTGCCGCCGCCCATAGAGTCGAGGAAGGAGCGGATGCCCGTGAGTCCGACGGCACGGTACACGCTGGATGGGCTGAGAAGGCGGTCGTCGATGATGATTGATATGGATATTGTGTCGCTGCCGCCGACGAGGCGGGCGTCCCCGCCGATTTGGGAAGAGGAAGGGGAAGGGGAGGAGGAGGAGGTTATTAAGAATGAGGGGGACTTTTTGGCGCGCAAGGCGGGTCTGGGGAATTTGATGAAGTCGGCGAAGCAGGATGTGAAGGTGCCCGAGTTTGATATGAGTGCTTTTTTTTGAGGTGGGGAGGGGTGGTATTTCATGGGTTTGGTGTATACATAATAGAGGGGATGAGTATTTTTTTGTAGGTTGGTAATAGGTTCGGATCAAGCCCCTTCTGCCGTTACATGCCGCGATCCATATTTGGTCTGTTTGGGTGGGTTTGGCTCGCCTTCGGCAGAAGGGGCTTGTGCCAAAGTACGTCAATAGATAGGGCCTGCATATCCTCTCTACTCGACGACGACGACCACTTGCCGACTCCGTCAAGTGGAGTAATTTATTCCTGGGACTTTAATCTATGATATCCTTCCCTCTTTCATGCTAAAATATGCCGACTTTCAACCTATAATCCGTGATTAATCTGGGTGATCGTGCTGGCAGATCACCAGGCAAGAAACAACTTCCACCTCTCAATCACGTTAGTACGCGCTCAGATATCAATGTAAGGCGTGTTTAATATGCCTTAAATGATGAATATATACTTTTCCGCCTTCCTAGGCTGTTACTACAGCATAATTAGCGCGTCCCATGGCTCCTACTTACCACCCCCCTCATCCATCAACTTCTTCCACTGCTCCGCTGCCTCAGACTCCCGCCCGGCGTCGAAAAGACCCAGTGTCGAGTCAATCTCAGGGTATAAAACTCTCGCTTGCTGCTCACCTGTCCATCCGCTATGAGTACTCGACCTCAAGACAGCCCGTGTCACACTGTGACACATTCACGCTGAACTGTTCGCAAAGCATTTAAAGATCCCAGCATCTGTTTTGAGCGCTGAAAGCGCCTCTAAGACTTCATTTACATGTACCTGATTGACTTTAAGTACTTTGTTGACCAGCAAAGAGTCTCACTTGTTACAAGTGTAGTCGGGCTCTGTTTACTGACTGCTCCACTCGCGTAGGGCTTTATGCTCCCTTAACATTATGTATTAAATAATTCATGTACTCTACATGATGTATTTTCATCTAATATACATTTTTCGTCTATATACCTAGTGGAACAGACAGTTGTGGAAGGTGGTATACGGCGATGAACAGGCCTATCCGTGTGATCGACTTTGTCCCAAGCCCCTTCGCGAAGGTGGCCGGGTACCGGCCCGGAGCAAGGGCTTGCTCCGAACCTAGGTTGGTAATGCGATTGCGGATTTTTTTTGTCCTGGAAAGGAAGTTAGAAGTCGTTATCTAGGACACGTGATGCGTCTCGCCATCTTTCGCGCGCTCAAGAGTCGGCGCGAAGTTCTTGAGCCTCTGGAAAGTTTCTTGCTGCTTTCCGATAGAGAGTTTTAATTGTGTGCTCCTCCAACCACTACTAATATGAGGTTTCTCTCAATTTTGATGGCCTTTTCTTTCTGCGTCGAGACCTACAGTATCCTCAGGCATATCCCCAAGTCAGATCTCACGCTGGATATTTCTGAGCTCGTGTGAGTACTGTAGTGTTTCGACCATAGGTTCGCGGCATGTGATGCGATATGCTGCGAACCTACAGTGAATAGGTTCGTTTCCAGGCACGAACACGGGAATTACCCGATTCGGACTGTCCCGCCGCAGGCGGGACCGAAAATTTCCGCTTTTGGAAGGGTGTGCCTGGTTCCGAGGCACCGTGACGCGATATGGGATATGTATAGGTTCGCTTCGTCGACCGGTGTGACGCGATATGCGAATCTCTGGTCGAAACACTACAGTATACCTGTTGACACGCGCACAGCCCATCCTCGTCACGCTATCTGTAGTATTGGGTAAATTTTCACTTTCAAAGACCCGGTTCAGAGGTGACATGCTTTAACAGGTCCTCAAGAAAATGCTCGAGCCACTCATTGATCATCGTGAAATATTTCCTATGTGGGCAGGTTTTGCACTTTGGCCAGGCCAAAGGCCAAAGGCCCTTCCGAACAAGGCTAGCCAATTTATTTGGCTGAGCCAAACTCGAAAACAACTGCTATAATCAGAGATTTCGAAAACCAATCCAACTTTTGAGCGTCGGTTGGGAGGTAGTGTATAAAAGGGCGGCTGGTTCGCTATGCTTTGCCCCCAGCTTTCTACGGCGGTATCGAGTCAGTTCTCCGTCCTAGCATCCTATCCCCAATCCCAGCTATCACACAATGTCTAGTGCTACTACTACCAAAGCAGGTGCCTTTGTGAGTGCCACCCGCCTTGTCTGTCCGGAGCCAGTCGCTGACATAAGTTTTTTTCTTCAGAAATGCGACCACCGCGGGTGCCAGCGTGTCTTTGAGCGGCGCCATTTGAAGCAGTTCCGCCGACACGTCGAGACGCACGATCCCGCAACGAAGATATACGCGTGTCCGTGGCCGGGGTGTAACCATTCCACGCGCCAGAACTCGAACCTCAAGACGCATATGAAGAAGTCAGTCGTGAACTTTGCCTCTACATACTGTTGATGCTGATGGTCCAATAGGCATACGGATACAAAGGACCTCCTCTGCCCGCATCCCAACTGCACATACGCCACTGGCGACCCGGCCGCGTTCGTCCGCCACAGGAAGCGCGTGCACGAATACAAGCCCCGCAGATTTGTGAAGCATGTGCGCTACGACGTCTCTGGCTCTGGCTCTGTGTACGCCTCCCCTCCGCCCCCGCGCGAGAAACGCGAGGCGGATTTAAGTTGGTATACGTATCCCTTCGAAGGGTCCTTCGCTGAGGATGTCCAAGCCAAGCCGCTATACCCCGCTCTTGACTCGGATGTGGATGGCCTATTCCTAATGGATTCAGGATATGATTGGAGCGCGCCTGCCGAGTCCCCAGCTCCATGGTCATGGTCATCATGGGAGTCGCCATCCGCATCCGCGTCCATGAATTGGTCGATGCCTTTGGATCAGAGCTTCATGCCGGGCTCTGGCGCTATGCCATACCCTTCGCCTCCCGGTGTCTCGTACACGGAACAGAGCCTTGAGCAGAGAGTCTTCGACATGACGCTCAACGGGATGTAGCCTTCCCTCAATTCCGAGTTCCCATCCCCTACGAACTCGTATGTTCCAACATAACCGTCGGGCACGCACGTCTCCGATTTTGCCTATCTCAATGGGTTTTAATTGTTCT
>QLPD01002423.1:0-26553 GCA_003314085.1 Hymenopellis raphanipes
CTTACGACGTTTTGAATGTTCATAACATCCGAAGATGGCATGTCCATGCGTGGAGTTACCACGGAATGATGTCAGGAATGCCAGCTTCATAAACGAGAACACACGCGTCGCGAACTGTCTTTCTGTGGCGTGCCAGAAGTCTCCGCCAGCGTCGTACTAGTGCGAAGTACAAGTGATTGACCGAGTCTGTGCAGGTAAAACTGTGGTTGGGTCGTTTCTGAAGAGTCGAGAAAGATTTGGTCAGAATCCCGTCAGGCGTAAAGCAAGAAATCTTACGCTTCCTTGAAGATTAACGTCTTTGGAGTTGCCAATGTCGTGGAGTTGCCAATGTCGGGCAGTTGCACGACTTCTGTTTACAATCCTCAAAAGGGCTGGCATACCCAGGTGCAGCAGCTGGTAGTAAAAGGATAACATTGAGAATTTTCGCGAATCGCGTAGGGCCTCTACGTTCAAAGTAACACCTGTGTTTCATGGAAGGCTCCTCCCAGGGAGGTGGACAGAATGAGGGAAGACAATACATTCACTGAAGCCTATGAAGGGACGGTATCAGATTCATAACACAAGTGACCCGTGAACATTTACCGTTGGGGAGTTATTTTTTCGATCCCGTTCATGGGAGAAAAAACCCAGTGGACCGCCAAAAGAAAGCACGGGAGTTGATAAAGCCAGCCATGTAAGAATACAGATTGTCTGGAGGTGATCATGATGGTCGGTGGTCAAGCACGCATCATTCCCTTTTTAGGGTTGCTCTCTTACCACCACCATCACTACTTTATGCGTGCTTCGTCGACAAACACCTCTTCCTACTAAATTCGCTGAATGCATACTAGTTTCTGTGTCAAACTTGAATGAATTTACGCATCTAAAGACGGACCTCTTTCAATATTGGGGATGGACATCACAACCAGTTATCAGTCCTGGCTCCTTCCACCAAAGTCTACCTTATCATTCGCACGGCGCCAACCGTGGAATCGGGACACGACATGGGTACTATCCGTGACCCAAGCCTATCCACCATTGACATACCTCCCCGTTTTTGTGGCTGGACGAGATCGGGTCGCGGAACGCTGACAAGGATATCGCCGTCATTCGTGCTGTGGGAGTCCGGGATATCTCATCTCGATCCATTACTAACATTTCCGGGAATTATCTTCGCAAGGTTCACGCGACACCGCTGGTGATGTCGACACCGACTCGACACCAAGTTCGGCTACGTGGTCCAGTGCGGTAAAGCTTCACTCCTTTTTCACTTTTCTACACCCGACGAGGTGCTGATGGAGAGGATAGCCATTTTTAATAATCTGGAAACCTCTCCTCGCCAATGAGATCCAGTCAACGCTTTCGGCATCGTCGTCCTCTTCAAAGTTCAACTGCAGCAATAAGCCCCTTGAGCAGGGGCGCAGCCAGTCTCAACATACAGCGGAAATTAATTTCTAGTATCTACGGCGCTCTGCGCTCGGTATGGTACGCCACCGTGTGCGTTGTTTTTGTAGTACCTCTTCATGTGCTGGCTCATCACTGTCACTGCCACTTGTGTGGCAGTTGGCGTCCTCAGCCTTCAGGGTCCTGGTGCATGCCACTGCCTGCGTTAGTACTGCACCTATCAATCATGTATGATTATAGCGAGGCCTAACCGCGACCAGATCGATGGGCACAATATACGAGTTCCGCATTCGCCACAGTGCGGGGTTGGTTAGCATTGTCGAAGGTGCTACACGTGAGAAGGATGGAGTTAAATTTGTGTATAAGTATCTATGGATTGAACATATTCCTTGGTAAACAATGTGCAGGGTACATTTTCCTTGCTAATGAAATACAGAAGGTGCAATCACAAACTAAGGATACCTCTGCTTAGAATGACATGCAAGATATCCAGAATTGATTAGCAATGTTACAGTTTAGTCATCCTGGTCGTAATGTTCATTGTTCATGGAAAAGCAAGTAGGGTGGCGAAGTAAACCCTAGGTTTTGATACCGGTAGGGTTTACGGCGGTTAGTTACCAGTATTGATACCGGTAACTTACCTCAAGGTCTGGGAGGTAGGTAAGTTACCAAACACGTGATATGTCACGTGTTTGGCCAAGGGAAGAGAAGGTTGAGCTTGAGGTTGCGGGTGGGTTTTGCGATTACAGGTAGTAAAAAAGGCACTGAAGGGTAGATACAATTGAACTATGTACAGCTTTATGCCAAAACTCACTCTGATACACAAAAAATCACGGCCCCGAAGCCCCGCAAGAAGTTGCGCCACGCTTCTCACGTGAAAGGTCACGTGCCGGTAAGTAACGGTAACTTACCGTATTGATACCTAGGCCTCTGGAGCCCCCCTAGTAACTTACTGGTAAGTTACCTGCTGGGGGGTTTACTTCGCCACCCTAAAAGCAAGATCAAGCGAACTGTGGCGCAATTTGCACTGGTCCGAGTGAAAAAATGCCACGTTGAAGTGAATTGCATTAAGGGGGAATCGAACCCCCGGCGGGTCGAACACGACAGACAATTTCTGTATGGCAACGACCCAGGTTGCCACTACCCCATTAATGCATGAACACTTGCGTTGTGCCGCCACGCCTCAATCCTAACTTTCAGCTGCTAGGACGCATCGCGACTTCTCTTCCTCATATGGCTGTATCCCTGGTCCTTGAAGTTTAATCTCAATCTCTACCGCATCATTACCTGATCATTCTTGACCATTGCCTGGGAATTTGATGCTGGCCATTCTTCTACACATGGAGACAGTAATCTGGGAGGATGGGCTCACAGTTGCTGAAGAACTATATAACCGTTGTAGAGGCACACGCGCGGAAAACTCCTTCCGCCGAGCGGCCCTTTGTTCCAGCATATTCATCATGCGGGATCGGAGGAATCACTCTTCTCGTCGTTTAGTAGCTATGGCCTTCATTCATACAACGGTGCAAATATGCATCCCTCCGACAATATCAACCCTTCGTCTTGGTCGCGTCCGGGACGGTTGTCCGTCGCACATCCAACGTCCTGTGTAGAGAGGTCTTCGAAGGTATGACTTACATATTCATCCGTATCGAGGGCATCGTCCTTTGACGAATGTAGATGACCTTGAAACACGGCCACCGATTGCGCTTGTTGCGTCACCCAAAGTGAAAGAGCTCATCATACTAGGCAAGGTTTTCAGTAGTCGGTGAAAGACTTGCGCCACAGCCCGGGCTCACCGCCTTTGTTGGAAAGCTTGAAGTAGTGAGTGCGGGTAAAGGAAATGTCGTGGCACTAAGAGACTTTGAAGCAGACCTAGTGTAAGCCGGTGAGGGAGTCTGTATGAAGGACAGTTTGGGCCAACTTTCACTACTTCTTCAAAGGACTGTGTTTTCGCACATAGCTAAGTGCTTTGTGCGTAAAGCTCGGGTACTATGTCACGAAGTGGTGAAAAGAATGAAATACGCTGTTTTCCGATGCGACAACAGCACAAGTCGGCGCGCCGCGGAATGAAATGGGATAGATTCCAGCGATGGGTAGAGGAAGAGGAGAGCCGGACTGGTATTTATTCAGCTGGGGACATGGACTAATACGATACAGCATGCAGTTGCGGAGGCGAATATATAAGAGGAGGCTCCACTTCCGAGTAGGATGTCGCTGGACTCGCCCACAAGGAGGTACGGAGCCACTGATTTCCGACCCGCGCCTGTCGTTCTTCTCCGAGAATCTGTCGTTATTCAGTGTCCTTCCAGAGATGAAGGCGGCGGTCGTGGCTGCCGCCGGCAATTTAAAGGAACAGCATCACGTGGCTCGGCCATTGTTGATGTCCGACTCCGATCCGCTCAAATTAAATCTCTGGACCTTCACCATCATCATGACCGTCCTCGTTGTCGCTCCCAGCGAGCCGCCACCAGAGCCAAAAACGACGCAGACAAAGGCTCCTTCTCCGATGAAGAAGATTGCGAGCCCGACCTCAACGCGCCTGCCACTGCCCACATCGCCGCCTTCTCTCGTGCACGGCGACTTTCCCCTCGTCCAGCTTCAGGGTGACTCTATCCCCGACACTATCGCCGCCAGCCTCGCATCTAGCCTCCTCGGACACGTCCTGTTCCTTAAGAATCAGGTTCCTCTGTGCGTTCTTGTCCTTTCTCCCTTACTCTCTTACTCATGACTGTCATGTGCAGACCCATCCCCCAACTCAACCGGCTCAAACCCACGAATGCCAAGTCTGCCAAGCTCAAAGACCAACTGCTTGACTCGTTTGACACGCTCACGTCGCATTTGGATACGACGTTTACTGCCCTGTCGACGGCTTTTGCCAAGAGACAAGGCAAGGGAACCAGTAGGGTGTATCTGGCCATTCTGCTCGGCCCGAGTGTGGGCACGGCCAAGGCCAGGGTGTTACTTGCGGTCGATGGACTGGAGACGAAGGTGTGGGGTGAGAGGGATGATTTGCGTGATAATGACGACGAGGATGAGGAGGAGAGTAGTGACGAAGAGGATACGGAGGACGATGATGAAGCTAGTGAAGCAGATGACGACGCTGAAGAGCATCCACCAGACAGCGACGACGACTCTGACAGCGAAGACTCCGAACCCGAACCCGAACCTCATCCCCAACCCACACATGCCGAACAGCAACTCGCACTGCGCACCGCCGACAGGCTCCTCTCTCGCGCGCTAGTCGGCGCGGACTCTGACCTCGCGGCGGACATGAACCCTACGCAGACACACGTCCTGATACGCGCGCCGCGGCGGTTTGTGCACCCGGCGTGGGTGCCGAGGCAGAACGTGACCGCGTCGCTGGATCGGACGTTCTTGGGTGCGGGGACAGGAAAAGGGAAGAGCAAGGTTGAGGGCGTGTGGGTGGGGTGTCGGAGGCCTGCGCGAGAGGAAGAGGATGACGGGCAGATTAAGGATGAGGCGGACGAGATGATTTGGTGGAGTTGGGATGGGAAGATTGTGGGGTTTGCGGGGTGGTGAAGTCGGTTGATTCTGCATGGTCGTTATCATCATCATCATGGACGTAACGTTACATAGTGTACATATCTCATCTCATCGTTGTAGGTTGTGTTCTATAGCATTTGTTTTGTGTAACTTTGACTGCTGCAGGGTTCTGAAGTCTTGGTGGCGCCACGACACGAGGCACGCAAGGCACGCCTTCACCCGACCTTAGCTCAGTTGGAAGAGCGCAAGACTGTAATGGATATCCTGTCATCTTGATGTCGCCTGTTCGAACCAGGCAGGTCGGATAGGGGTATGTCCCATCAGCTTTTTGAACCGCGAGTGATAAATTGCTTGGGATTCGGGACTCGGTTTTTAGTTTTTAGCATTGGGGTTATACTCTCACTTCGTGTGCGACCTTGGCTCGCGAGAGTTCATCACATTTGGTGTGTGGCGCAAGATAGGGGCACCGATCATGCACCGAGACATGCCCCATGGCTGAGTTGGTTACAGCGTCCGACTGTTATTCTCCCATTGGTTGCGCATTCAATCGGAAGGTCGTGAGTTCGAGCCTCACTGGGGCAGCTGACTTCGTTTCGTGTTTTTTGAGGAATGAGAATTGCGCCACACTTGGATTCTTGAAGTTTGATGATATCAGACAGATCCTTTCCATTGATCTTGTTTATTCATTTCGTCTCATGTTGACTTGGTTTCATTTTCCCCTGGATCCAAGCACTCCATCTCCCAGAAAGGCACTGGCATTACTAGTGGTGTGCATTAATGAGGTAGTGGGAACCTCGGTCGTTGTCATCCATGTTGTCTCGACCGCTCGGGGTTCAAGTCCCCCTAATGCGATTAAAGTGACCGGTCACATTTTTTTGCAGATTGCTGAGGTTGTGTTTTGTGAGTTTCTCCGGATTGCACATGAATCCGATCAGCTTGGGTAAGTTGAAGAATCATTGATTGGTGTCTAGTTACGGTAAGAGAGGTACGGAGGGAGATGACCATGTAGTTGTACACGACTCGGAGTATTGATACTAAATGTGAGCAATGTGGAAGCGGAGGGTGCGGGACACGAGTCTCCCTGTGCCTACCGTCACGTCCAGCTGGTTGCGTCTCAATCTGGCATTCTATGCTACCATGGAGTAGGACGCCGCGATTCTAGCGGGACTTGACTCTGGAAGAATGTATTGAATCCGAGCGGAAGCGAAACAAGCTAAGCGATTTCCTACGACGTCCTCCTCAGCATGACCATTTCATGGTTCTTTCCTCGGCCTCTTCCTGTGACGGCGGCTCTACCATCACGTCGCAGTTCGCATTTTAGTCTGCGGTACAGGAGAACATCCAAGATGAGAGGATGTACTTGCCTCGATTCAATAACGTGTTCGCTCGAGGCCTGGAACAACGTATTGAATCCGACCGGGGCGAAACGAGTTATGTACTATTGCCCCGGCAAGGCGGAGGACGGAGTAACCCAAGGAGAGAGATAGCGAACTCTGTGAAGCGGAGGTGTCCCGTCTCTCCGGGAAGTGCGCTGCATTAAGTTAGTAGGCGAGCGTGATGCGGGGCCATTGCGACGCGACATCCAAATGTGTCGGGTAGACATCGGTGGTCAGATTATGACGACGGCGTGTAATGCGGATCATAGGTAGAAGGATACTGACCTGCACGGTGCTCCATGACGGGGCCTGGGTCGCGTTGGAGGAGAACGACGGGCCCTATGTAGATGCTCGACTTTCCTGAGTAGTATAGTAGCTCCTCCGAAATCGTCAACACTTTCCTCGGCGTTGTGAGAGTCGAGACTTTATCACTAGGAGCATATTCATCAGCGCACTGTGTCCGGCATGGGTTCACCAGAGGGATATGTATCACGAAACCGTCGTAGAACGAAGATAATAAGGATCTTGCAGCCTCGTCTTGGTAAAAGCGGCCAAAGAGAAAGCTCAAGACCATGAACGGGTGGGCTTTAAGCATCGAGCATTATAGACCAGTGTACCTCGCCTACGGGGGATTATGTACAGTAAATGCACGAGAGAAAATCCGAGTGTCCGGAAGTCTTCTGGCGGAGGGATATATCACCTGTACGATGGCTTGATAACAATATAGCCGTGTCAGAGAAGGAAAGGTAAGTACTCGGCTTCCAATGGGTGATAACGCGTTAAATGAAATAGCGAGCGGCAGAGATGGAAAGCGTTCAGTATGCACGTGTTTGGTTGCAGCTCCGATCGTGTTGGAATTCTTGTCTTGGACGCTGACTATCGCTATCACTTTGCTATCCAACACTAACACTAACTGGCGAAGAAGAGATGGCATCACCACACATCCGCGCAAGACGCAAACCCACATCAGGACCTGCAACATCGCAGATGTCCTACTCCTCATCGATATCATCCATCCCCGTCGAGATGCTCTCCCCTCCCGCATACCTACACACGCTCTACGAGCGCCGAGACATGCTGCGCCAATGCGCATTGGATATGGACGGTTCTGGGAAGGGCAAAGGCAAAGGCAAGGCGCGAGAGGATAGGGGAGCCCTCCTACACGCGCGCGTGCACGATGCTCTGCAGGAGCTAGATCCGTGGAGTGCGCTGGGGCACGTTCTCAAGTTGCAGAGCACCCTTGGTGGCGGAAGGTGTGTTCATTCTCCGGTCATCTACCACTGATTAACCCCCTGGAAGGTACATCGGAACGTCGCTATCACCTGCGGAGCCTATGCCGCTGCCCGAGCCGTATCGAGATCGGTTTCCGGAGACAGACGAGGAGTGGGAGGAGCTGAGGGAGAAGATGCAGACGGTGGAAAAGGTGAGCGGGTGGGTGAGGAGTGTGGAGGTTAGTGTGGAGGTGCCGGTGAAGGGGAAGCGGAACAGGGACGGGGCTACTGCGAGTCCTGCGAGGAAGAAACGCAAGGCGGAGGAAGAGATGAAGACAAGCGGAGGATACGACCCGAAGGATCCGTCGCCGTTGGGGTTTGTCACGGCGAAGCGGGTTCCGTCTCAGACCAAGAGCGTTGCTTCTCCGGCGAAGCGAAGCTCGCCAAAAGTCCTCGTGCCGTCGTCGTCTCGGGGCTCCTCGCCCGTAGCTGCACCACCTCCTTTGCCTCCACAAGACGATGTGATCGCACCTCCACCCATCCCACAAGATCTAGAAGACCATGCACCCACACGCCCATCCATATCGTCCATCCCCGAAGACACGTTCTTCCCCCCGTCCTTCCCCTCCCATCTCGCAACTTCGACTCCGCCGAAGACGCGTACACGTGCGCGGCCTGTGGAGATTGGCAACGAGCCCTCCTTGGATGCGCCCGTCGAAGAAAGCGTCGATGAGACTCGGGGCGAGATGAAGGACCTCCGGCAGCTGTTGAGCGCTGCGCGCACTCCGAGTCCGAAAAAGGCGCGAAAGCAGCAGCCGTCTCTAGCTAAAGTGTCTTCCAATCCCCCTGCGTTGCATCAGGAAGCGTCTTCTTCCAAGCTTTCGTCAGGGGAAGAAGACCTCCCAGCGGAGGAGAGTCTCAATTTTGGCGTCAACGCCGTGGCTTCGGCAGGTTCAGCTATGGCGGCTGACGAGGATGAGGACGACGACGACCTCGCGCCGCTCTACGCCGCCACCCAACTTCGGGGCGCGTATGATTCCCAGTTTGATTTGGATGGAGGGCTTGGTGATGTCGAGGGCTTTTTGGAGAGGGATGTTGATGTCTTTGGGGAGAAGGAGGAGGAGGAGCAGAAGGATGAGTTGGATGTTGGGGATAGTGTGGAGAAGAGCGACGAGGAGGAGGAGGTGCAGGATGAGGATACGGCGTTTGGGAGGTGGTTTAATCTCCCGAGGAGGAGTGCGAGTACGACTGGGAGCGTTGGTGGTGGTGGCGGCAATTGGTTTGGGAGGCGGTGATATTCTTGATACTGATATTCCTACTGGATCATTGCACAAGCTGATACCGAGCAATGTCTGACGTTTCGTTATTCCCGTATACTTTTGTGTCGTACCATTAGCAACATATCAAGAAACTAAATGCATGTTGACTTCACTTTATCGTTGGTTGTACTTTGAAAATTTGAACATCCGTAAGAGCCTGTCTGGCCGGGAGGGAGGTGGTTTGATAATACATACTTTTCTCTCCTAGGGAAAGCCATTCAGGTCCCTGTGCCCTAGAAATCAGATGTGGCGCAATTTATGTTACTCAAGTAAACAAAAATGCCGAGGCAGAGCGTCATGCATTAAAGGGGAATCGAACCCCCGGCGGGTCAAGAACATGTCACCAATTCAAGAGAAATTCATGGCAACGACCCAGGTTTCCACTACCCCATTAATGCTAGCAGTAGGCCAAAGCAACATGAAATCAAAGTTTTTTATCACTTTAGGACCTGAAACAGAATGAATCCGAGCTTATTTCTATGTTTACCTGTGTCCAAAACTTGAATGAACTCGAAAAAGGAGGGAGATCGGAGGCGCGGGGAGGAGAAGAATGCATGACCCGCCGTAGCTCCGATGATTATTCTTGTGAGACCAAGTCAGGCAGGAATCAAAGTAGGGGTACAGTGTCCTGACAGTGGCAGACATCCCCGGCGCGATTGATGATTGAACAGTGATCAAGTTCAGTGTGGCGCAATTTACGTCCAAAAAGGCATGTACGGTAAAGGGCTGCATGCATTAAGAGGGAATCGAACCCCCGGCGGGTCGAGAGTCATTTCATAGGCTCTCATAGCATTGCAACGACCCACCACTACCCCATTAATGCCGGTAGTAGAGCAAACCAATCTAAAGTCATGGTCTTTTGTCTTATAGTCACTTGAGAACCTGAAACGGCGTGAATTTTAATATATCTGGGTGTTTACCTCGAACATCCAGTGCCCAAAACATTAACATGAATGAACTCGAAGGAGGAGGGACTCGGAGGGAGGAGAAGAATGCACAGTGACCCGCTGTAGCTCCAATTCTTCTAGCTTGTAAGTACAAGTGCGGCACAGGAATTTAATTTGGATACAGTGTACTGGCCATGACAGACATCCACGGCGCGATTGATGATTGAACAGTGATCAAAAGTTCAGTGTGGCGCAATTTACGTCCAAAAAGGTATGTGAGGTAGAGGGGTGCATGCATTAAGGGGGAATCGAACCCCCGGCGGGTCGACGCACTGCTTCTCAGCACTTCAACGCTATGGCAACGACCCAGGTTACCACTACCCCATTAATGCATAGAGGCCTGCTGCTCACTCCCAGGCTGGACTTGTGATGGAGAGACGTGAGTGCAGTATCCTAACCTCCACATCACCATGGTCCATCAGTGTAAGTACTAGACTGTACTTGAATTTGTCAAAGATCTACACATGCTACATTATACCAGTAGTACTAGTGATAGAGGAGGATACCATCCGCACTGCCAGTCTTCTTTCATGCTCGACATCTATCTCAGAACGCCAGAGCGCGAGAAGACGTTCCTTGTGGTCGGATCCTCATTCCTTCTCACTTTCATGGCCTAGAGGAAGAAGTTGGAGCCAGATACTTCGCCACATCGCGTCGAAGGTTTCAAAAATCGATTTTATTCAGAGTATCAGAACATCAAGGCTGGTCGAATTCCCAACCAAGCGCCCCCCGCAACATCGCCCCCTCCAAAACCATCCCCTCGTCAATATCATCCCCGACCCAACGCCTCATATGACAAAGACCGGGAAACACACGAAGCACATTCCGTATACACACACGGTTCAACGACCGTGGCAGGTTCCACCCCTCGAAAACCAAATACGTCTCGTACATCCCGCCCGCAACTTCCAGGTTCCGCAAGTGCACTAAACTCGATAAATCGAAGGTAACTAACACACAAATCATGAGTATTGCAAAACGAAAACTCAAGAAACAACTTACCATTGCGCTTCGCAAAGATTAACCTTAGATCCCGCAGAGTCTCTTTATTCCCTTGAATCAACGAATTTGCCTCCCCGATGTGACATGTTGTCATCACGCTGGCACTTTCCATCTCCAGCCACTCCAATGTCCCCATGACGTTGTCCCCCAACCAGCGCACAAGCTCGTTGTTCCACCCGATCACGCGCAAGGTACGCAAGCACGGTACGGCTAGCCTGACGTCGCGCAGCCCATGGAGCGGCGCGTCTGGTAAATCCAGTCCGGTCGGCTTAAGCTCAATACTCAGCTCAGCCAGGCGAGGGAAGGAGCCGGAGAGTGCACGCATGAAACTCGCGATATCCTGATATGATGCGCAGGACACTTTGAAGGTGGTAAGATCGGGGAAATATTGGGCGAAGATTCTGACGAGGGACGGGTCGTTCTCCACCACGCCCGAGTGAAGCATGGTTCCCTTGACTTTGAGGGCATGCAGCAATTTACTATAGGAGCGTGCATGGGGCGACTTGCTACTTCTGTGGAAATTGTCGAATGGTACATCGCCGACGAGAGTGATACCGGTGATGCACGAGGAAAGAGTCTCACGGGATGAGCGCAAGAGCTTCGTGAGGTCCTTGGCGCGGGATGGAGTGGAGACGACCAGTGTGACGGGCGGGAGATGATACCGGCTGACGCTAGTCCAAGTAGGGTGGACAAGCGCGCTTGATAACAGATTATCTTTGTCGTTGGCGAGGTGGGAAATGATAAGATCCAGAAGCTCCTGGGGTACAAGCCCGAATGGGCCGGTACAAGCAGAGGAGCGACGAGAGCGAGTGAGTTTGTTTATGAAGTTCTGGATAGAGTTAAATGCCATGGTTGATGTAGTGAGGGAGAGAGTAGTCGAAAATGTTCCTTATAAAGCTTTTGTAAAGGGGTCACCTGCGCACAGCCTCTAGAAAGTCTCCGATTCAACAATCGAGACTGATTCAACGATCGAAACACACGGCGTCATACTGCCCATCCGTGGATTTAATATGCGCGTGAGGTGGGGGTCGTTCGAAAGCCTAGCGTCTTATTCATAAGACGTGGGTTATCTATCCACCATTACCTGAACTGGAAAAGTCATTCGCAAAGAAAGCCTCATACGCAAAACAGAGGGCATACCATTAGCAGCACGCAGGATCCGAGATCTTTGTAGAGAAAGGAGAAGGCCATTACGACATTGAGAGACTTGAAAGAGTCTCATTCGTCGGCGATTTCGTGTCCCGAGACGTCCGGCCTCTAAACCACTATGTAAACCAACACCGGGAGGGCATCCAGAGGGCGCCATGATTTGGACGAGCGCGAACGAGACTATGACAGTCAAGGTCGACTAGAAATCGACGAGATGGGGTAGCAGATTCCTATCCCACACCACACAGCGAATCTCTACCAGTGCAAGGCGAGCAAGACGTGGACGTGGTGCGTGCGATTGCTGTGGTCATATCAAGTGTTCCGTTGAGATAAGCGAAATGACTGGATGGAGGACGGAATAGACGAACAACCATCGGAGGTTTGAATGCACGTATTTGCAGATGGTGCAAGATAGAGGCAATGATTCCTCGTAATCGCAGGAAAGCCTGTGTTCAGTATAAGTATTATCAGCCAATAAATTAACGCGTATAACACACCTCGAAATACTGAAAAGCCGTGCGTGGATTCGCTTGCGCACGTCGTGTCATCCCGTACTCTTCCCCAGTGCAAACTAGACGTTGTTCGCGGCCGCGCGACTCATGGGGTCGAAGCGTCATTCACGCAGGAGCGGCTAAGCAGCGCGCGCAGCGACGGGTGTCAAGGCGACTGACTAGACTGTGTCCATAATGCAGACTGTGAGCGGGTAAGGCAGCGACAATGATGGGGGGCCAAAGGGTGGTGGTCGGAAAGAAAGAACAAGGGTTGATCCTATTTAGGCAATCAACATCAGGAAAAACCCCATTCACAAATTCCTACATTTTCATCCTGATTTGTGCTTCTTGCGCTTTTTACAACTTTTATGTTCTAATTTGTCAAATAAGACATGATTAGCGTGGAAAAGAATGAACAAAATTAACATCACCTTCACAATGCCATAATCAAGTATGGAATTGTTTTCCCTTGACTTGTGGCCACACACCAACACTGTAGAAGCCAATGGAGGCAAGATGCGTAGGACGAAAGTTGGCGATCGAAACGAAAAACGGTCAAGTTCATTTCAAACTCCGTCACGGACCGATGGACCGCGTGGCCCGCTACATCAAAACGAACCATGGCCAAACACGGTTCAATGCTCCTTGCCTTCTCCCCACGACTACTATGCGCTATGTCAATGACAGGCTTGGCACGCATCGACGACTTCAAGAAACCCGCTCCTAGCGCCCGACACGCCCTGTGTGCAGTGTATTTTTTTTTTGTTGTAGACGACTCCAAGGTGCGTCCTGCACAACGAACTTTCGACACACCTTGCCTTCATGCACGACCTGGTAGACACTTCCAACCACTGTGTGGGGCGGCACCTAGTTTCCCGCGTTAATTTTGTCCCATCGCCACTGCGCCGGCAACCCGCAGCACTAGCAGCCTGTATGATCAGGAAGCACATTTTTGTAGCTGCAAGGTGCGTCTTTTTTGTTCCAGAATTCCAGCACTCACTCCTTTCCAGCCCGCCAACTAGCTTCAGCTGAGACTCGCCGGTTTACACGTTGGAACACGGCTCGTTAGTCTGTCATCATCATTTTCGTTTGCAGCATCAGTACGCGCCTTCCTCATCCTCTATGTGCATGACGTTGACCTCAGCTCACCAGCACACCAGTTGCCATCGGTTTCTACCCGACGCGCCTAAACTGCTCACCTCGTCAAAAGGTACGCTCTTTTCCGTCGTCGTCGCCGTCAACGAACTCACGATTCCCAGGCAATGGTATCCGTTACCTGCCCTCCGCAGACTATATTGACGCCTGTCAAAGTCGAGGACCATCGTCCATGTACACGACATGGTATTGACCTTTGCTCATCAGCTCTGCCTGCGACAGGACGACGTACACCTGATGGACCGCGACGAAACCGATACGACTGCCGGAGGAACGCCTGAGCGAGATGGTCGCGCACCCGACGGGCACGACTATGTCCGGAATGCGGGACACACCGAGGGCAACCATTAGCAGTCGACCGTCTCGTATACCCAAGACCCAGGCGATGAGAACCGCAACGCTAATGAGCACGACAGAGACGAATGGTGATGGATGGCGTGACCTTAGGTGGACATGTTCATTCGATGCAGACTTTTCGGCTCTTGGAGTGATGTCGTATCCCATGTTAACCGGAAAGGTGAGCTCCAATACCCTGTTTTGATTCCTCGTTAATGAGACAACAGACGCCGTGGAACGACGAAGAGGCACTTGAAGGCTCTGCCCCAGAACTACATGGTCGACAAGCTTCTCTCTACATCTCGAGGATACCGGCCTTGTGTGGTGCTTTGGGCATCACACGCCTCTCGTTCTTTCGGCGTGTCAGTCGCACTCTTTTTCTATCCCTCTCTTCCCGCTAACGAGTCCCTACTAGTATGTAGGACCTACTCGTCAGGTGCGAGACATCCGCGCCGTGGTTGACGTGGTGTTGATGCGGTGCGGGTTGCAGCCGATGCATGGCTTAACAAGTTGTCCGCTTCGTCGGTTTTGATGCTAGGGATGAGGCAAGGTTCACGCCCGGTGGCTGTAGTTAGTTATTTAGCTAGCTACCTCTGTATTGCCCCGCTGTATCAATATGTACTCGAATATATGATGCTTTGACCACTTTCCACCTGTGTGTACCACAATGCAAGGCCCAATAAGCTAAATAGCCTGCTGCTAACCCATCCTTACTCTCACTGACCTCCACCTTATTGAAGCTGAAACCAACTTTCCGCTGTTAAGGGGTTAGTGAATTTTTGCTATTTCTACTATTCAGCTAAAACAACTAAATGTTGGTATTCTAAGTATATCTGAGGTATTTAAAGTGTTTTAGTAGGAATTTGCCAGTGGGGCATTTCCTGATGACTCAACTTCCGACTCGCTTGATTTCATTCGGGGGTTTCTCTGCATTCTCTAAATGTCCCGATGTCTGGTTCGACTGACACGCGCGCTTCGTAAAAAGCAATTGATGAAGGTAATATGGAGGACAACAAGATCTAGAGCAGACCGTTAAATGAAGAACTTTGTTCACCGGGTGGCTTTTATTCTAGTTTGTGAGTCCAACTCACGCAGGAGTTAAAGTTGGATACAGTGTCCTGGCAGGCATCCACGGCACTGTTGATCAATGATCATTGAATGATCATTGACCAGGTCCAAGTTTAGTGTGGCGCAATTTACAAAAAGACAATTGTACCCGAGTGTAGTGCATTAGGGGGGAATCGAACCCCCGCAGCTCGAAAGCATTTCACTAATCAGAATCCATCCATGGCTTCGAACCAGGTTACCACTACCCCATTAATGCATGAAGGTTGGGAATCCCGCTGCTCACTCCCCGCCCGGACTTGCGATGGAGATACGTGAGTGCAATATCCTAACCTCCACATCACCATGGTCCATTAGCGTAAGTAGATTGTACTCGAATTTGTCAAAGATATAGTATACACTATGATACCTAGCACAGTGATAGAGAAGGTCCGAGCCGACGAAGTCTTTTTTCATGCCCAACGTCTACCTCACAATGCGAGAACACGCTCCTCATGAGCGTATCCTCGCTCCTTCCATGGCCTACAGGAACAAGGACACTAGGGCGAACTAGATACTTTCAATTGCGCAAAAGCAGAAATATTTCAAAATTCGGCTTTATTCAAACGTAACAAAACATCAAGGCTGATCAAACTCCCAGCCAAGCGCCCCTCGCAACATCGCGCCCTGCAGAACCATCCCTTCGTCAATATCATCCCCGACCCACCGCCTTATATGACAAAGCCCCGGGAACACACGAAGCACATTCCGTAAATTCACCCTGTTCAAAGACCGCGGCAGCTTCCACCCATCGAACACCAAATGCGTCTCATACATCCCGCCTGCAACTTCCAGGTTCCCCAAGTGCACTAAGCCAGATAAATCGAAGGCAACTAAACACAGAAAACGGTGAGTACATCGCAATAAGCAAGAAGAAAGAACAACTGACCCTCGCGTTTCGCAAAGATTAATTTGAGATCCCTCAATGTCTCCTTATTCCTTTGAATCAGCGAATTCGCCTCCCCGATGTGACATGTTGACATCACGCTGCCGGTTTCCATCTCCAAACACTCCAATGTCCCCACGACGTTATCTCCCAACCAGCGCACGAGCTCATTATTCCACCCGACAACTCTCAGAGTGCGCAAGCACGGCGCAGTCAGCCTGAGGTTGGCCAGCCCGAATAGCGGCGCGTCAGGTAAATCCAGTCCAGCCGGGTTGAGCTCAATACTGAGCTCAGCGAGACGCGAGAAGGAGCCGGAGAGTGCGCGCATGAAACTCGTGATGTCCTGATACGACGCACAGGACACTTTGAAGGTGGTGAGATCGGAGAAATACTGCGCGAAGGGTCTGACGAGTGATGGGTCGTTCTCTACTGCGCCCGAATGAAGCGTAGTTCCCTTGACTTTGAGGGTATGGAGCAGTTTACTGTAGGAGCGTGCATGAGCCGACTTGCCGCTGGTGGGGATATCGTTGAATGGTACGTCGCCGAGGAGGGTTAGACCGGTTATGGATGAGGAAAGCGTCTCACGCGATGAGCGCAAGAGCTTCGTGAGCTCCTTGACGCTGTAACGATCACTCTTCCGAATCGGGTCATGGACACCCGACACGGCTCACTCAGACTTGTACACACCTCTCGTCACCTTGAGTCACTCTGACTCGTTTAGTCTTAGACACTATCTCACTCTGATTCATTTAGTCTTAGACTATCTCACTCACGGACACTATATAAGCTACAAAACTTGTACTAAATACTCGTTCAATCAACGCCATCTACTTGCCTATTGCACTCATCTTGCATCTCTTCCTTTCCCAAGTTGGAAGGTCCTGCCAAGACCTTCACAGTTTGATTGAACCACAAACCCACAAACCATCCAAAATCCTCTTCATCACTATCCACTTTCGTTTCCACACCTTCTATTATGTCCAGCCCCTATGACTTCCAGTACCCAAGCCATAATGCCTGGATTGGCACTGAGCAGACCAACACTCAGCCCAGTCAGCCCAGTCAGCCCTCGGCAGATGCTGATATCAGTGACGTACCTGTCAATCTCACCCATGGACAACTCGCTCGAATCTTCCAAACCTTCATTACTCTCAGCAATGACCTTAACCAGCAGCGTCAGCTCATTCACGCCCAGACTCAGCTCCTTCAGTCTGTAGTTGGTCAAGTTCAACAACTTCGCACTCTGTCGCATTCATCAGTTCAAACCTCCACATCCCATACTCCTTCCAAACCCACCTTTAAGGAGCCAGCCCCTTTCACTGGCAAAGCTGCTGATGTTGAAGCGTTCATCTTCGACATCCGAAATGCAGTTTTCCTTCAACGTGTCGCACTTCCAACTGAGAAGGACAAAGCCTTGGTCATGAACTCATACCTCACCCCCGGAGTTCCCAAGCAATGGTTCCGTGGCATTCAAAACTTCCAACCACGACTTCTCCATAACTTCGATCACCTTCTTGATGCTTTTCGCACTCACTTTGGCAGCACCAACCTCTCCTACCAATATTCTCGCAAACTCGAGTCTCTTAAACAGACTTCCTCTTGCTCCCACTATGCATCTCGCTTCATTGAGATGGTTGCCTACAAGGGTATGTCAGAAATAAGTTACTGTACACGAGGCCGAATAACTTTTTTCGCGCCTCAGATGCGGACCTACCTACCTACATGACGTCATATAGTCACGTGTTATACTAATTACCATTTTTGATCATCCCCACATTTGCCCGGGTATACCAGTCTGACGGGTATTTGCATCGGACTCGATCTGCAATGACCGAGTCCGATGCGCAATAACCGAGTCCTACGCGCAATAACCGAGTTCAACGTGCAACGACCACGAGTTGACGCCACCAATCCACCTCAGATACACACCCTGATATTCATGCCCAGTGATGATCCCCAGGCAATGGCATGGGGACAGTCAGCTGGGCATGAGATTGGGAAGGGGTGGTGGTAGAGAGGAAGATGAAGTGGGGAGTGGTGTAAGTAGAGGAAATGGGGAGGCGGGAGGTAGATGTTAATGGAAGCAGGGATCCCAGATGAGACAAAAGAAAAACTCACCTATTCCCTCACAATGCCGTCATCATCACTGTCCACCAAGCGCATTATCTCCTCCTCGAGAAGTAACGTTTCTTGCATGCGCATTGGCCGTCCGATCCGCGACTGTCATCCTGAACATCATCAGATCCGTACTGTTGTCGTAGTTGTTGGCGTCCGGTGGTTGTCGCGGTCTACGTCTGATGCCGGCGCAGAGATGGCAGCAGCAAGAAGCTAGAGACACACCTCACAGGCTGCCTGACAATCGTCAGAGCAGCAGGGGCGACAATCGTCGCTCCCTGGGTGGTCGTGGTTGTGGTAGTAACGACTCGATCAGACGCTTACGCGTCCCTTCGGATCTCGGCCCGAAATGCCGAATCCACCACGCAAGGCTTCTTTAAAATTAAGCGGGGACCCGCAGTCTGCTGTACAGGTGACAAAGGGTTATGTGGGTTACAATATGTACTCTAAACATGTTTTTCGAGCCGAATATAGCAACCCTAAAATAACGTTTTTTTTGTCTAAAGCATGGACCTACCTACCAGCCCGGTGTACCGGCCCGCACTTCCGACATACCCTTGGTTGCCTATGTTGACTGGTCTGACCAGACCAAGATCGATAACTTCTACAAAGGCCTCACAGAAGACGTCAAGGATGCCCTTTCCTTCATCTCGCGCTCAGACTTGCCCAACAAGTTTGATGCATTCGTTAAACTCGCAATCCAGAAAGACAATCGTGTTCGCGAACGTCAATCAGAACGCACCTCTCAGCCTAAAAATAACTCATCCACTACCTCTACTCCAATCCACTCTGCTCCAACATCTCGTTCTTCTACTCCCATTCATTCTCCAGTTCCAACTCGTCCTACCACTCCTCTTCCACCAGCACACACTTTCTTCACTCTGCCCTCGTCACCTCCGCTCTCTCCTGGTGTTCCCATGGAGATCGATGCAACTCGGACTCTCAAGCCACGTGCTTGATTTCGCTCATGTAATCATTCCTATTCTGGCATTTTTACCACCTCGGCACCTCGTTTCCGGACTCAATCACTCACTCTCGTACTCGCACTCGTACATCCCTGGCTATGGTTTAGTCCATGGATACGCTCCTTCTCACTGCTGCGGCTGTTGAGATAGTGTCTCGAAGTTTCAAGCGAACGGCCACGGTCACTCACTTGTCTCTTAACTCAAACGAACTTTGACAAAGGCCACGGTCTTATCAGTTCTCCTCGTTCTCCATCCTAGTAGCATCTTCTACGTGTGAAGATCAGGATACCATCCAACCCATTTTTGCACTCTCAAAACTCGTCATCTTTCCACTCGTGGACTTCACGTTGCTTCCGTCCTTAAAAAGGGAGGTAATGTAACGATCACTCTTCCGAATCGGGTCATGGACACCCGACACGGCTCACTCAGACTTGTACACACCTCTCGTCACCTTGAGTCACTCTGACTCGTTTAGTCTTAGACACTATCTCACTCTGATTCATTTAGTCTTAGACTATCTCACTCACGGACACTATATAAGCTACAAAACTTGTACTAAATACTCGTTCAATCAACGCCATCTACTTGCCTATTGCACTCATCTTGCATCTCTTCCTTTCCCAAGTTGGAAGGTCCTGCCAAGACCTTCACAGACGCGGGATGGAGACGCAATGACAAGCGTGACGGACGGGAGATGATACCGGCTAATTCTAGTCCAAGTGGGGTGGACGAGCGCGCATGATAAAAGAGTAGCCTTGTGGTCGGCGAGGTGGGAAATAATGAGATCCAGAAGCTCTTGCGGGACAAGCCCGAATGGGCCGGTACAAGCAGAGGAGCGATGAGAGCGGGTGAGTTTGTTTATGAAGTTCTGGATAGACTTAAAAGCCATGATAGATGTAGTGAGGGAGAAACCAGTCAAAAACGTCCCTTATAAAACTTTTGCAGAGGGGTCACCTGCGCACAGCCTCTGGAAAGTGTCCGATTCAACAATCGAGACTGATTCAACGATCGAGACACCCGGCGTCATAATGGCTTCACCATCCATGGATCCAATTTGAGCGTGAGATGGATGTCGTCCGAAAGCCTAGCATCCTTTCCACAAGAGGCGGATTTATACATCCACCATCGACACCTCCACTGGAAAACTCCCTCAGAAAGAAAGCATCATGGGTGAAGAAAAGAGGGCATACCAACGCAAGATCCGAGATCATTTGGCCACTTAGCTTTGCTCTTCGATGGTGTTTCTGCGTCATAATCGCCGTCGTCAACATGGTGGACTGCAACAACTTCGTCATCAGCGCGCGATCGTATTGTACAGCGGACTCGTCCTCGTCAATTGCAATTCGTCCTGCCACATACAGCCAAGCTGGCGTTTAATCTCTGTATCCCATATGTCGTCCCCACTATCGGTGTTGGACATATCGAGGTCTAGTCAGGTAATGACGCCGTCCGCGCCTGAAAGGAGGAGGCTCCTACAACATTGGGAGACTTCAAAAAGTCTCAGTGGCCCTCGTTCGTCGGTGCTTTCGTGTCCCCGGGTTCTAAACTACTAAACCAGCACCGCATTTAGCAACAGTACAGCATAGGCGAAAAGGAGCGCATACCGTCGGTAACACCAAAGGCCTCAGATGTCTGACGTCGGTGATCTGGTTTGTTGTTGATTCGCGTTCAAGCGCGATCACCAGTGCGCAGTTGCCTTGCAGAGCGGACTGCAATACAAATAACCATGCCTGCATTTAAACTATCGCGTAGAGGGCATCTAGAAAGCGCTACGATTTTGAACGAGTGCCAACGAGGCCATGACAGACCTGGTCGACTAGAAATCAACGAAATAGGGCAGCAGATTCCTATCCCACACCGCACGGAGAATCTTTACCAGTGCAAACCGAGCAAGTCGTGGCCGTGGCGCGCGCGATTGATGCGGTCATATCAAGAGCTCCCTTTAGATAGGCGAAAGGACTAGATGGAGGATGGAATAGACGAAAAAGAAGCCGGAGGTTTGAATGCACGTATTTGCAGCTGGAGAAAGATAGAGCCAATGACGCTCGTAAGTGCAGCAAAGCCTGTGTCCAGTATAAGCATTATCAAACAATAAATCAACGCGTACAACACACCTCGAAATACTGAAAAGCTGCGAGTGGATTGACTTGCGCACGTCGTGTCATCCCGTACCCCGCAAGAGATCTCTCCCAGTGCAAGCCAGTCGTTGTTCGCGCTCATGGGGTCGAAGCGTCATTCACGCTGGAGCGGCTAAGCAGGGCACGGAGCGACAGGTGTCAAGGCGACTGACTCGACCGTGTCCATAATGCACACTGTGGGCGGGTAAGGCAACGACGATGATGGGGGGTGGTAGTCGTGGTTGTAAAGAAAGAACCAGGGTTGATCCCATTTAGGCAATCAACTTCCACCTCGCTTGATTTCGTTCGGAGGTTTCTCTGCATTCTAAAAACGTCCCGATGTCTGGTTCGACTGACACACGCGTTCCGTAAAAAGGAATAGATAAAGGTAATATGGAGGACAACTTGAAGATCTAGAGCAGACCGTTGAATGAAGAACTTTGTTCACCGGGTGGCTTTTATTCTAGTCTGAGAGTCCAACTCAAAGTTGGATACAGTGACCTGGCAGGCACAATTGATCATTGATCAACTTTCAAGTTCAGTGTGGCGCATTTACATCCAAAAAGAGTCGTAATTCAAGGCGCAGTGCATTAAGGGGGAATTGAACCCCCGGCGGGTCGAGAGTTCACGACTCAGAATCGTTACCACTACCCATTAATGCATGAAGGTTAGGAATCCCGCTGCTCGCTCCGAGGCCGGACTTGTGATGGAGAGATGTGAGTGCAGTATGTGAACCTCCACATCGCCATGGCCCATTAGTGTAAGTAAACTGTACTTGAATTTGTCAAAGATCTACACATTGTATTATATCTGCAGTGATACCACATGTTTCCCAATTCAAGTAAGTAACTGTCATGTCCCGCAGCCGTGTTGTAGTTTTGCGGAACAGTCTGAAGCGACTTTGATCTGCACAACACACTATAAGCCTGAGGATGGGCCAGACATTTAGATGCGGGACGTACATTAGATCCGTCTTCATCGACTCTTCGACGAGTGATGGTAAGATACAGAGATGGAGGGTGTGATATTCAAGGATTTCGACTTGAAATACGCCGTGAACACGCGGAAACAGCTTGCGAGAAGTGAAATTCCGAATTGAGAAAGAAAAATCAACTTTATTCAAAGGTAACAGAACACGATCAAGGCTGGTCGAATTCCCAACCAAGCGCCCCCCGCAACATTGCCCCCTCTAAAACCATCCCTTTGTCGATGTCATCCCCCACCCACCGCCTCATATGACAAAGGCCGGGGAACACACGAATCACATTGCGGAAATGTACTCTGTTCAAGGACCGGGGCAGTCTCCACCCATCGAGTGCCAAATACATCTCATCCATAGCACCTGCAACTTCCAGGTTCTCCAAGCGCACTAAACTCGATAGATCAAAGGCACCTATTAAACACGGTAAGTACATCGCAGCAAGAAGACGAAAAAAGAGCACTGACCATCACGCTTGGCAAAGATTAACCTAAGATCCTTCAATGTCTTCTTATTTCTTGTAATCAACGACATCGCCTCTCCGAGCCGACACGTCGACCGCATACTAGCGCCCTCCACCTCCAAGCACTCCAGTGTTCCCGAGACGTTGTCCCCCAACCAACGTACTAGCTGGTTATTCCATCCAGCCACACGTAAGGTGCGTAAGCACGGCACGGATAGCTTGACGTCGCCCAACCCATGAAGAGGCGCATCTGGTATATCCATTCCGTGGGAGCCAAGATCAATATCGAGCGCGGCAAGACCCAGAAACGACCCAGAAACTGAGCGCATAAAGCCCGTGATATCCTGATACGATGAACATGATACTCTGAGGTCGGTGAGATCGGGGAAATTGTGCGCCAGTAGTTGGACGAGAGATGGATCTTTCTCAACGGTGCCGGAACGGAGGGAGACTCCCTTGATTTTCAGGACATGCAAGAGTTTGCTGTAGGACCGCGCATGGGGAGACTTTAAGCCGTTCGTGGTGGTATCATCGAGCGGTGGCTCGCCGACGAGGGCTATTCCGTTGATGCACCAGGAAAGCGTCTCACGCGATGAGCGTAAGAGCTTGGTGAGCTCCTTGGCGCGGGGCGGAGACGAGACGATAAGAGTGACGGCCGGGAGATGATACCGGCTGATGCTAGTCCAAGTGGGGTGGACAAGCGCGCACGATAAAAGGGAAGCTTTGTCATTGGCGAGATGGGCAATGATAAGGTCAAGAAGCTCTTGCGGTACAAACCCGAATGGGCTTGTACAAACACAGGAGCGACGAGAGTGGGTGAGCTTGGTGAAGATATTGCGAAGCATGTTAAGTGCCATAATGTAGTGAGAAAGTTAGGGAGGTCGAGGGTGTCCCTTATAGATAAAAACTTCGCAAAGGGGTCACCGGCGCACAGCCTCGAGAACGACGTATGAGAGACACGGCCAAATCTCAGTAGCCCGCTGGTTCAAGACTGAATCAACGATCGAGATACCCAGCTTCGGATCCAATACCAGTCCGAAAGCCTGGCGTCTTACCATCCAAGTTTATCCATTCACCGCCGCCACATGAATTCAAAACTTCATTCAGAAAGAAGCATCATAGACGAGACAGAAGGCCTACCATCAACAATACGCAAGATCCGAGATCTATGCGGTCACCTTGCTCTGCTCTTCGACCTCGTCACCCTTTGAACATGGCGTATGACAACACCGTCACCGGCGCGCTGTAGTGGACTGGTGCTCGTCCAGTGGAATTCGCCGTTTGCCAGAACACGTCTGTCCATCCAAGTTGAAAGGAGGAGGCGGCTATTACGACATTGAGAGACTTGAAAGAGTCTCGTTCGTCGGTGATTTTGTCTCCCCGAGACGTCCGGTCTCTAAACCACGTAGTCAGAAACAGTACAGAAAAAGTAAAAAGGAGCGCAATACCATCAAACGTCGGCGCTCCGGTTTTTCTCCACCACGATATAATGATTACCATCACCAATGCGCCTCGGGTCCTAGGCTACTGGAATTCGCATCGACTGCAGCCCATAACGCGAGCATTCAACGTATCGCGTGTATGGCATCTCAGGATCTGGTCTAGCTGTGACGCCGTCTGAAGGGGTGTCATGGCCATTCTGGTATAGTTCGTATCTTCGCGTGTAGGGAGCGGAGGCTCTGACAACCAGAAATGGAATCATCGTACAAGGTAGAGCAGCAGACTCTTATCCTATACCGCCCGGAGAATCTCTGCCAGTGCGTGCAAGCAAGTCGTGGGCGTAATTGATGAGGTCGTATGAAGAGATCGCGAAAGGATAGGGATGGCGCATGGGATAGACGACGATGATGGGGATTGTCCGAGGCTACTGTAATTTGCATCGAAAATACAACCACGGTGGCCTTCAATATATCGCGTGTATGGCATTTCAAGATCTGGTTCGGCAGTGACCGTCTAAAGGGGTGCCTCACGTCTGAGCAAGATATTCTAGTATAGTTCGTGTCATTCTCATATCGCACGGAGAATCTCTGTGGCATGCGCGACTGATGAGGTCGTATGGAGAGCTCCCTTTCGATAGGTGAAAGGACTGGGACGAAACGTGGAATGGAAGACAAAACCGCTGGACGTTTGGATGCAGATGGAAACTGTCCCGTATGACGCAGAAGCTAGGGGGAGAGCGCGCGCTCAGATGGATTGCTGCGTAATAAGAGTCAACGTGGAGACAAAGGAACTGGTAGTTGCAGGAAAGCCTGCCTCAGTACTTATGAGCATCATGAAGCACTAAATTAACACGCACAACACGCTGAAAAGCATGGATTCGGCCATATCGCCGCATCCTGTCCCGTACCCCTCTCCCAGTGCAGGTTGGTCGTCGTTCGCGGACTACGACTCATGGGGCCGAAGCGTCATTCACGCAGGAGCGGCTAAGCAGGGCACGCAACGACAGGTGTCAAGGCGACTGACTCGACGGTCACGTACATAAGGGAGACCGTGGGCGAGCACGGTATGTTCACCGACGATGATGCGGGTGGTGGTCGTAAAGAAAGAACCAGGGTTGATCCTATTTAGGCAATCAACTTCCAACTCGTTTGATTTCGTTCGGAGGTTTCTCTGCATTCTAAAAACATCGCGATGTCTGGTTAGAATGTCATGCGCGTTCTGTACGAAGCAATTGACAAAGGAAATAAGTATGGAGGCCAACAAGATTTAGAGCAGACCGTTGAATAAGGAACCCGGTGGCTTTTACACTAAGTAGTTTGTAAGTGCAACCGAGTCAAGCAGGAATTTTAAGTTAGATACAATGTCCTGACAGGAATCCATGGCCATGGCACTGTTGATGACCATTGTCAAGATAAAGTTCAGCGTGGCGCAATTTACATCCAAGTTTCAAAACCAAACGTAATACCGAGAACATACTTAGTGCATTAAGGGGGAATCGAACCCCCGGCGGGTCGATTCAAATGCTCTGGCCATGGTGGCAACGACCCAGGTTATCACTACCCCATTAATGCATGTAGGTTGAGAATCCCGCTGTTTGTTCACTGATGGATAGTCTCCAAAGCTTCAGTCAAGTACCCTCTTCCATGTCCTGCTAGTAGTCATCATCTTGTACTTATTCACAAACAGACTGATTATACGAGGGGTCTTGAAGCCTGGAATACTATTCCCTCACTCGGAGTCACGCCCGATGCATCAGCAAGACATGTGATTGACTCCGTCGGCCACCGGAGGCTCTAGAGCACGGAGAGTTCGGGAGACAATCCCCTGTTCTATAGTGCTCCGGAGTGTTCCGGAGACAGGGTGGGTTACTCTGGAGTCTCCAGAGTAGCTCAGAGTACGGGAGCCTCTGGAGGCTCTGACACTCCACCTACTCTGGAAACTCCAGAGCACGCATGCTAGATACATGCTCATAACAGTAATAATGCTACAGCTACCAAATGATTCGAATCGGCCGTTGTGGAAGGAAGAAAATGGAGCTCAATTCACGAACTACACAATACATCGATCTACCTGCTCTACATAAAACTAACACATCCATGGCACTATACTTACAAATCCTGAGCATTCCCATTCCACCGGTCGTATCGCCCCCAGTCCGATTAACCAGCAGTTAGGATGTGGGACGAGCAGATCACGTCGGAGTCAAAGCCTAAAAAGTTATAAGCATCGGAACAGAGCAAAGAGACGTAAGCATACCTCAAGCCGAGCTCGAAAGAGCCGGAAGTTCAGAAATTAATCACCGAAGGCCTACCATAACAAGCAACGACGCCAGGTCTTCGCATCCGCGTGCCAGTATTGTCGCGTGGAGTTCGTGGAGACTGCAGGAGCAAGAAAAGGACAGGGTAGAGCATTGTTCTTCGTGCGGGCGATGCGACAGTCATCAGCAGATGAAGGGGAGGGCACATGAAGGAGAGAATATGAACAGCGACGGATACCTAGCAAAGCTTAGTTAGGGCGGCATCAATGAAAAAACTACATGACTTACTGAGATGACTTCAACGTGTTGTTTACTGGCACCTATCGCAAAACCGGAAGGCCCGATGCAGTG
>QLPD01002424.1:0-14586 GCA_003314085.1 Hymenopellis raphanipes
GTCGTATCGCAAGTTGTACGTGACGAAGCGCATGTGGGGGCTGACGTCGGATCGATGGACGCCCGGGAACAGTCCAAGAATGAAGGAGAAGATGAGGAGGAATGGTTGGCAACAAGTCGCCAACATGATTGTGGAAGAAAAGGAGCAATCGACCCTGATGTCATCTTTCCAAAAATATCGTCGTCACGATGTGAGCGCCGCTATGTGGTATCACTGGTAAGTGGGAGTGGGTGCGTATGGACGAGGGACAGGCAGCCTTGCGGCCGCTCGGGCATAGAGACTCGCCCCCGACATACTTCGCGCTTAGAATTTGAATGCAGGTTCGCTATATTGAGTAGTGAATTTATAGAGCCGTTAATCCACAAGGAACCTGATGCGATTGAACACAAGACGACAAGACGGGTATTCGAAATCTGTGCTATGAAAGGAAAAGACAGGCTCCACAAGAAAAGTTGATGGATAAAATTATTGTGGTTGAACAGGTATGGTTACAACGCGAATGAATAAAGCGGTCGCCGGAATGGAATAATCAAGAAGGTGTCTATCAAAATCGTCAGCATTGAAACAGCTACACTGCACACCGCGAACCTTCTGCGTTTTGAAGATTATCATAGATCATCTAACCTGCCGCCAATTGGGAGGATGCTCTACCATAGATGTTCTTGAGAAGCTGGTCCGTAACATTAGGATGGCGTTGCACAAGTGCAGTTTCTGTCGAAGTAACAATCGTCAGAAAGGACATTCTGCCATTCAATAAAAGAAGGAACAATGATTCAGAAAAGCGGGTCAAGCCCGAAGGTAGCTGAGATAGATTTCTGCAGTGCGAGACAGCTACTAATACAGCAGCTGCTCGCGTAAAGCCAAATGCCTCAAACATCATATATACGAAGGGGAGAGTAAACTCACGGAGATGAAAAGAAAAAGCGCGTATGGTCTGGGTCGGCATACAACTAGAGAAAAGTCCCATTAGTACACGGAGACGATGGAGCCAGGAATTAAAAAGTAAGGATTCAGAAAAGCGGGTCAAAACCCTAAGGCAGCTGAGATGAGTTTCTGCAGTATGAAAACATTCCACCAAGAGTGTACCGGAGGGATGGAGGTAAACTCCACCGCATGTCTCTAGGCCGAGGTCCCCGCACTCGGATGGAATGCCCGCGGAATTGACCGACACTGCAAAGCGTCATGGTGGTCAAGCGGTAAGAGTGAAGGGCGAAGAAAACGCGTAAAGGCAAAAGCTTCGAGCATCATAGATGAACGAAGGCAGTGGAGATGATCTTACCTGCCAAGGCTACGGTCCTCGAGCGTGCAGGAAGCATTGTGTGATGGGGTAGAGTGGGGAGCGAGGACGGCGGCTAGCGATATGGCGCGAAACTATCTTGTCTGGCTATACATGACGAGAAGATGCGTGGAGGATGGCCAGTTCAACGCAGACCTGTCCGAAATGTCATGGTAAGCCAACGCCAGAAACAAACGGAAAAAATAAAGAAAAGCATGGAAACCCGCGTTGAAGGAAGGGGGAAAATAGGCAAGGACTTACCTCTACGACTTTGGCGATATGGGGAGCGCGTCGTCGTCGCCGTTTTCTTTCCGAGGCTTGATCATGGTGGTCAGGAAGAAGGAGGGTCACGAAAAAAAAGTCACGTCAAGGTGACGTCCTGACCATTGCTCACGACGAGCAGGACGTTACAGACAGCGACGAAGACATGGCTCCCTGGCGTTTTGGATAGCTCTGAGTACGACGTGGATAATCATCGCAGTCAGTAACCTGGGCTCTACTTGTCGCTGCTGATTATCTTGCCTGCAGAGATGATCAAGGAGGAGCGATGAACGCGTTATGGAACGACAAAAGTCGACGCTTCGCAGAGCATATAGTGGTATCAGGCGTGCTAGGGGTATCAGGTCCACTCTGCTGGGTGCGGGTCACTCCAGCGTGGCTCTGACAAGACCCTGCCCACAACGACGCCACCAAGACGTTGCCTGTCCTGCCAGGTCTTACGCGGACACCTAGTATCACGCGATAACTTCAACCGCGGCATCCTTGCGCCAGTATTCGCCGCTTAGAAGCCGCCCCATCCAGCGCGTTCTGGACGCGAACGGATATTCGCTCTATCGAGTCCCTGCACGGGTACCCTGCGGTCTGCTTGTAACGTGAGCCTGGCCGTCCCAATTCCTTATCACTGCTCATAAATGTTTTCCAGACTCTTCCAACGATAATCCACTTGTGCGCGACCTAAACGAAACACCACTGAACTATTAAATGGCTCCGACTGACCTCTTGGTCCAATCGCGCGCTGGTTATCGTGATCATTTACATTGCTACCCAGCTTTATTTTCCATTGAAGTGTATCCAACAATCTACAGCCCAAGCTGGTCCACTCAAATCGTTTTCCCCTGTCTTCGTCCCCGTCGGCCCAGATGCGTGGACCTACATGCACCCACGTCTCCCAAAACAGGCAGTTCCCCAATCTTTCGCGTCCCGGGCCCCAAAGGGTCGATAGCCACGGCTCTGGATCCTCGCGTCGGTCTAGCCATGGGTCGAGTCCAACATGCCACCCTCTGCTTTTGGCCGTCTCATATAAGCGCGAATGATAGGTTGACAATTCGTCCATCTCCCCCACAATGTCCAAGTCGACGTCCAAAATGGCGCTGGCCAAGGACAAGCTCACGCCCATTGACATCGACGTGCCCGACAACTACATCGAGCAGACCCTCAAAAACGTAGAGCCGCTCCCTCCCATCACGCTCAAAACGCTCCGGGAGGAAATCAACTGGCTTTCTTTCATCATCCTCACCAGCACGCCCACCATTGGCTTCATTGGCGCGTTGACGACCTCCTTGCGATGGCAGACCGCTGTCTGGAGTTTCATTTACTACCTCATCACCGGTCTGGGTATCACTGCAGGGTATCACCGACTCTGGGCGCACCGCTCGTACAACGCGCACTGGATATTAGAGTATGGGTTGGCGATGGCGGGCTCGGGCGCTGTGCAGGGGTCTATCAAGTGGTGGTCTCGTGGTCATCGTGCGCATCATCGCTACACGGACACGGACCTCGATCCGTATAATGCGCTGCGCGGATTCTTTTATTCGCATATTGGGTGGATGTTGGTGAGGCCGAGGAGAAAGCCTGGTGTTGCCGACGTGAGCGATTTGTCGAAGAGCGCTGTGGTCAAGTGGCAGCATTGGTATTATCTGCCTTTGATCCTGTTCATGGGTCTTGGGTTCCCAACGCTGGTGGCGTGGTTGGGATGGGGAGACGCGCGAGGTGGATTTGTTTTTGCTGGTGTATGTCGGTTGGTGTTTGTCCATCACGTACGTGTCTTTTCCTTGGTGTCTTTCATAACTGACTTGTTCTCCTTCAGTCTACATTCTGCGTCAACTCCCTCGCGCACTGGCTAGGGGAGACTCCGTTCGACGACAAGCATACGCCCAAGAACCATATGATCACGGCCTTCGTGACTGTCGGAGAAGGATACCACAATTTCCACCACCAGGTGCGTCATTTCATGCTCCATTTCATTCCTATCCAAATCTCTTTGCAGTTCCCCACTGACTACCGCAACGCCATTAAATGGTACCAATACGACCCGACCAAATGGTTTATCTGGTGCATGTACAAGATCGGACTGGCGTGGCAGCTCAAGACCTTCCCGTCGAACGAGATCCAAAAGGGCGTTCTGACGATGGAGCTCAAGCGCTTGAAGAAGGTCCAGGACGCGATCAAGTGGCCTGGTAATGCGAATGATTTGCCGGTTATCAGTTTTGAGAGCTGTGAGTTTTTCTTTCCTCTTCAACTTCCAAGTTCTAATTGGGTGTTGTTAGTCCAAACCCAAGCGAAAAAGCGTCCACTTGTTCTCATCTCGGGATTCATCCATGACGTGTCGACATTCGTCGAAGAACACCCCGGCGGTGCGCATCTCATCAACCGGTTCGTCGGCAAGGATGCGACGACAGCGTTCTTTGGCGGTGTTTACGAGCATTCGAACGCTGCTCACAATGTATGTCCCTTCTACTCCTTCCTTTTACCTCCCCTTTTTTAAAACTGGGAATTGCAGTTGCTCGCGATGAAACGCGTCGGGATCCTTCACGGCGGATACCCCCACATTTTGGATATTGCGAAGACGGTGCCGCCGAGCCAGCGGCTGTGGGTCGCGCAGCATACGGAGCTGAGCCATAGGTGGGAGGATGCGGGCTCGACGACGGCGTGGAGCGATGAGGAGGATGTTGGGTCGAGGAAGGGTGGGAAGGGGTTGGAGATTTGATGATGATTGTTTATGCATGATGACTTTACAGTACTGGGAGAAAATGAACGTATCGTACCGTTCTGATGAATGTATAATGTTTCTTGCTTGTGGTGCTCGCGTTGAGTAGAAGGTACTTCCGTGGCATGTACTATAGTGAACGCTCCATTAACTCGGCAGGTAATGTACTAGGTTCTTCCGAATTCTCTCTCATTCGCCAACCCACTTTGAATCCGACGCCTCTCGTTCTCCGTTGGGGTACAAATATCCAGACGGGGATGACAGTAACAAAACATCCATATTCTGCTAGATTCTACGTTACGTCGCAGGTACCCTCGCCACAGACACAATAGTTGTCTGTTCACCCCCCCGAATAGGCATGCAATGACGTTGACCATCTCTTGAGGCCATTCCTGAGTACTGAGTGCTTAGGAATGTGGTGCATGTTTTTGCCTGTACAAGTACTCACAACTTTTGTTTATCATTCAAAGGTTGAGTATGGCGCGCCTGAGTAATCAATTCATGGCCGCGTAGCTCAGCTGGTGAGCAAAGTCCTAAAGGACCAGGGTTCGATTCCTACGTTGGCCATACCGGTAATACCCGTCTTTTTCGAGCGTAGGGTAGCGGTCATCAATGTAGCCGCGCACCTCCCTTTTTTGTACCATTGTTGTCTCTGAGCAGCCCGCGGATGATATTTAAGCAGCCGAAAACAGAGATTATACTATTCACTGCTTCACCCTCGATGGTAACGCGTCCAGATGGCTGGATACAGGGAGAGTTAGCTCACACCCGACTCGGATTCGTCGTTAACACGCAATGAATACAAACATGACCTGAACAAGCGTGGTCTATCAGTAATGTACGTTCTTCTTTCCTGAACCGGGTACCGCCCAGTCTTCAGGTGCTCTTCCGAAAGCCGCCAGCATTCTGACCTGTCGATATTAACACATTCTTCGTCAACCTAACAAGTTGAAGTGTTTCCTCACAAACGGGATCACTTGACCGTGTTTGGGGGACTATCGTCATGTCGAGGCTGCACAGCCACACGACCGATTCGACCAATTTTCACCGATTATTTCCGACACGACCGATTTTGACCGAAGCGACCGATTTGGGGCACGTGGACGGCACGCCTCGGTCATGGCTCTGCCCGAGTCCGCGCTATTTTTTTTTTTTTTCAAGTCCAAATAGGGGGCGAGCCGTGTGGAAGCGAGGCAAATTGTGGCGCGCGCACACATTTCGGCCCACCCTTACTTCCTTACTTGGTTCGTGATATTGACTTGAACATGTATTCAATGTGTATGCTACATTTTCTAATGGAGTACATGTGTATAAAAAAAGGGAGTGAGATGAGAGTGAAAGTTTGGTATTCGCATATCCAAGCCACTTGATTTCGGTGCGGCGCAAAATGCTCAAAAGAGCAATTCACATACCGGCAACGAAAAGGGCGCGATAACGGGTGTGCGAACTGAAAGATTTCTGAAGGGACTCGCCGAGATGGAGAATGGACTCCTTCTGGATGTTGTCGTTCAACCTTATTCGATTCACATATGAGAACTCCACGCCAGAAGGGAGTCGCGAGCAACGCGAGTCAGCGGCGCAGGCCGCTGCTCCCTTCTGGCAGCCTTCCGAGAAAATGACCGGGAGCACTACGAAGAGTGAGATATCAAACCGTCGCTCGCGTTTGAAATTTAAACAGCTCTAAACGCGTTAGTCGAAGAATTATAGGTGAGGCTTTGACATACCGGCACACACAGGCGGCGTCCAGCCCATGCTCGCTCTCTGAATGCAGGAAGTCGCGTCTGCGGCGTATCTTCGCGCAAAATCTCCCATTCAACTCAACCCACCACCCTTGGCGCCATCTGGCATCGTCGTTGTCGTTCTGAGGCGGCGGCGGCGTCTGTCGTGTTGCCTTGCTCAGCAGTGTACGCTGTCATCAAGAAATATAAGAATCGACAACCTCGTTGGAGGGTTTACGCCGCGTTTCAGTGCCCCATTGCTGGGGGCTTACACGCGTAGGCTGCGTCCTCGAATCGACGGCTTACGCGTCCAGAAATCCAACGCGATCCAAGTAGCGGAGAGGCGATCCGGGTGACGGAGGAAAGAAAAGACTGTGGGAGTGGGAGGACGGATGACGAAGAGCAATAAGCTCTGATCTGTGCCGATGCCCAAAATCGAGAGTCATCTGAAGTAAGAAGTCAGAAGCTTAATGCAAGCAAGAAAGAACATCAAAGACAAGAAATGAGGGTATAAAGGGCACCCACCGACGCTGTATGCTGGCGCGTCCCGTGGTGGAGTCGACGGACCCAGCACGCGACGTTGGTGGGGCGGTCGAAGAAGGAGAAAGACAAAGAAAAGGAAGAAGCAACAGAAAAGATGCGTACGGAATTCGCGTCTGTGGCATGTCTTCCTCCAAAAACTCGTACTCTACCCGCTACCTTCAGTGCCATCTCCGGCGTCGTTGTCCGGCGTCGTATTGCCCAGCTTTGCGGCGTGCATAGTCGGCCGTTTAATCATATCGACAACCTCGTTGGAGGGTTTACGCCGGGCTCCTCGTCTCTGACAGCTTGAGCAAGGATGCCCCATTTCTGGGGGCTTACACGAAGGCTGCGCCGTCGAGTTGACGGCTTACGCGTTTGACGCCGTCCACAGCTGTTGGAAGCCGTGAATATATGATCCGGTGTAAAACAGCGAGAGAAAAAGGAAAGAAGAAAATTGGAGAAGGCTCCAGATAGAGATTGGCTTCATGGCCGTGCTGATGGGGTGGAAGACAGGTGAGCTCTGATATGCTGGGCTCGTTGTAGGCTGCGTCGTTGAACTGACGGCTTACGCGGTCGACCGATCCGATGCGAAAAAGCAAGAGAAAAAAGGGAACAAGACGTTGCCGTGCTGATGGAGGAAGACAGGCGAGTGATGATCGATTCGGATGAGCTCTGATCTGTTAGGGCAAACAACATCAAATAAAGACGCGTTTACTGTTTACTCTCAATCAACATTTACTGTTCAATGCGTCCTCGTCGTTTGCGTGCCGTCGTGGGAGGATTTGGACTATGTCTGAATCCTCCCACGTTCTTTCTCTCGTCGTCCAAGTGGACATCACAGGCTCGCCCATCATTCACCCAGCACTCCGAGCCATTCACCTGCGGACCTGGCCAGCTTTGGTGAATCCATCACCTTCCACACCCTAACCTCGTCGCGCATCCACATCCAAACCTCGTCGCCATTGTCGTCATCGTCGTCATGCCTGCTCTTCCTTATCATCGCCACCTCACCACTCGCACCTTACCAATCACGCCTCACATTGTCCGTCTACATTCATAGCTCATCAACGCGTCTGCTGTGTGATGTACGTCGTCCAGTCGTCTGCGTCATGCTGCTAGTCCTGTAGGGTCTTCTACTGCCATGATTATCTGCATTTTCTTACTGAATACCCTTGATAGCTTCCACTCAATCCTTATCCTACACCCATGATCTCTTACCTCGCCAATGTCTGGTACATTCTGCCCCGCCCATCTTGTGGGTGAACTAGTGCACCAGCGCTTTCAGCGTCGTCGTCTGGGTCTTCGACGATCCGCTATAACACGATCTTCTCTATTATTTGGCTTTTGCTCCATCGTTGTCATGGACTACCGACCTCGCTGCCGTTCTCATCGATGCGACTGGTCTTACTGTCTGGTATGTTTAATCTTCCTTTCTCATTCTTATCCTACCCTTATTGACCCATCCCATAGATCGACGACGCCGCATTCATCTCTAGTTACATCTCTGACACGACTCAAGGCGACGCACCATCTTCATGCTTGTCGGAAGATTCCTGGCTTCCTCTCTCATCCTCCAATATCGCCGTGCTATCCGTCTACAGCGCCAGGAGTGCCACGTGGTTAAGGCCATCTCGATTTTGGCCAATTGGCCCAAATCGAGACCACTATGGCGGTTACGGCCCGGTCGCTAACCTCCACTGACTTGGTCGGTAGAGACTTCTGCTTCCAGACTACAGGCTGTTGAACATCTACAGCGGGATGTGGTCTCACCGGCCCAGCTTTTTTTCTGGGAAAAAGTGAGTATTCTGGGTTTAGTTCACGGGCATTTCTGACATTCATTTACCAGAGTTCAGTGCGGGCTTATCATCGCATTTGGTACGTTCACGCTTCAAAATTGATTGTCTTCGAACCTGACGACGCGCCAGGAGTTAAGTCGGCGGCTTTGTGGCCTCCAGGGACACCGATTCGCTCTATTGTGGAACATGGGTAGTAGTACCTGTAGGAATTGACTGCTCTTGGGTGAACACCTCCGCTGATGGCGATCTGGATCTGTGAGAGTACGGGTTATTCGCTTAATTGGATATTTCGCAGCAAACTTGGATAAGTACGTTACCTTCATATTTCTGGGCTCCTGTTTAGACGGCTCAGCTTTTATGCAGATCGTGATTATAACCGCAGTGAGCAGCGGCGCTACCGCCGCTGCGCTCGCGATGCGAGCTTCTCACTGCTCGAATTCAGAGGTGAGTTCTTCAACTTCTTCAAGTATTCAGCTGCTGACGGCACGCCAAAGCCACCGTTACCCTCAAAGTGTCCGCGAATGATGCCACCTCCCCAACAGCAGCAGCAACCGGCTCAGGATTCCTGGTTAACGCATCGCGCCCTCATTTCACAGGCCGCCGTTATGCGTTATGCGAAGATGAGGTCATAATAGTACAGTATACCCCATTTCGAGGTGGTTCGTTCAGGATCTGCCATCAGTTCAACGTGGAATGGCTCAGAAACAGCTGCAGACCGTTTTATTTTCGCCCCTCTCCATCTACCATCTAGCATTGCCTTGGAGCGCGTCAACTTAGACCTCTAGGCCTCGTCTACCCTATTTCGGCGTCGTGCTTTCAGGATCTGCCATTAGTTTGACGTGGAATAGCCGAGAAACGGCTGCAAACCGTTTTCTTCTCTCCTCTCCCCATCCAACTTCTATCATCATTCCCAAGCCCACCAACCTTGACCTCCAGGGCTCGAATATCCCAATTCGAGGTTACACATTCAGAATCCGCTGTCCGATTGGTGCGAAACCACCCAGAAACAGCTGTAGACCGTTCTCTTCTTTGCCCACCCCATCTAAATCCTGCCATCACTCCCGGACTCGCCGACTTCGATCTCATGGGCTCGCATACCCCAATTCGAAGTCGCACATTTGGACTACATTGTTGGTTTGATATGAAACGGTTTAAAAACGGCTGTAGACCGTTAGAGCAAGGCACAAGTGGTAAGTACTTGCAGGTATCTGCAAGTATCGTCATCACCCGGGTGGTGCACAGGTGGCAAGTACGGGGTTGGGGAGGCAAGTATTTGGGGCAAGTACTTGCCTAGTACTTGCCTCAATGGTTATATATATATTTCAAGATTTTTAGGAATTTATTTGGGCTCAAACGAGCCCAACGTCGTTGAGAAACGACGTTGCGGAGGAATTTGACCGATCGCCGAGATGCCCGATTGTCCCGGCAGACGCCGGATAACAATCGATCAGCCTTGATCACAGTTCTTTCTCTCTTACCACCACAGCACGACCTTCATGTCGTGCTCGTCGGGCCCAGAACACTTTCTGGTGCCTTTCTTGCCTTGTCTTTTCATTCTTCTCCGCTTTTCTGGCGCGGTTGGGCTTTGCGCCGGCCGCTGCGCCCTCGGATACGTTCCGGGGCGCATTCTGGTGTTCGTCTTCGTGACGACACCACTCCAACGAGGACGGGACGCGCGTAAGCCCTCACAAGCGAGGCAGCACTATTACTGGTCCTCCTTTGCTTGGATTTTCGCTTCGCACTGGCCTCGCTGTCTCTCCCGTTTGTCGCGACCGCAAGCAGTGATTCGATGACGCGTAAGCCCTCTAGTCGAGGCGGCAACACTAGAGGACGGTTTCTGTGGGCACAAGACGTGGCCTTGGTGGTGTCGCGGCCCTTGGGCTCTTTCTGGGGTTATGACCCGTTGCGCGATGACGCGACAATTCGGATTTTGGGCTGGAGGGCGTCGCGGACGCATCCCACCCTCAAACGGTGCGTGTTTATTGGCTTTCTGTCTTTCTCGAACTCATTCATCATGCATCGTTTGCTATTGCGCTGCCCCAAAGTGCGTCTTCTCACACGCCACGTCTCCTTGCTCCCATCCTCTCTTCACGTCTCCTGCCATTTCCCACACCACGCCCACATTCTGTTTAGTCCCGGCTCTTGTTTACAAGCTGCCGGTACTCAAACATTATGTCTCGTGCTCGTTGATAGCCCCCGTGCAATTGCCTGGGGGTCGTCGGCGCGCACGAAAAATACAAGCAATAGGTACATACTTGGCAAGTACTTGCGCATCTGGAAGGCAAGTACTTGCCAAGTACTTCACCCGCGGGTCAAGTACTTGCAGATGGCAAGTATGTTGGCAGGTGGCAAGTCCGGCTATCGGGAGACAAGTATTTGCCGGACGGGTGTCGGGTGCACCCGGATATACACTCGTGCCTTGCTCTAGTCTGCCTTCTCTTGTCAGAACGGCGACAGACTCAACAACGTTTATTGCACCCTGCCGTACTTTTGCGATGACCGACACCAACTTGAATCTTTTGCGTGCCGGCGAATCTGCTACGACGCGGCACATAACCTCTGCGCCACACTGATGTCTAGCATGACGTCAAAACTTTGGCTGCATAGAAATCGCTCATCTGGACTTGCCCTAGACACGATCTCTTACTAGAACCATGACCACCACACGCAAGCAAGCCGCTGAAGCTGAAAAACAAGAAGCAAGTGACGAACAGCCTGCCCACCCTCAGAGTCTATCAGCCAAACGCAAAGCGGAAGAACCTCCTGCCAAGGAGCCGAAGAAGAAGGTTACCAGAGTCAAGAAGGACGAGGATACATCGAAACCGGATCCTAGTCATGGAGGTAAGCTATTCCTCAATCTATCATCAGTTGAATTTTGAGTTGACTTGTTTTAGGAATCACAATTGAACGTGGCCACATCTACTTCTTCTTCCGCCCTCGGGTCGAGCACGCCGAAGCGCACTCGATAGACGATATCCGCAACTTCCAGATGCTCCTCCTTCCTCGTCCTCCTAGTTTCGCCAGCGACAAAGCAGATTCTGGGGGAACTAAACATGAAGAACTCGACGAGATGAAGGTGCTTCAACCTGGAGCAGACGCCGTACCCTCCCGTCAGCCTCTAGACAGTACAACGAAGCAACCATACCGCCTAGCGATCATTGGGAAGAAGAAGCTCCCCAACCCAGAACATGGAGGAGCCGGCAAAGGACGGAAGGACACGTTCTGGGCTACTGTCACCAAAGTCGGCGGCGATCTCTCGACTTTGGAACAGACACTGGGAGAGAAAACGTACGAAACCAAGATGCGTGGTTAGTAAGCTCTTCTAGCTTTAGCTAGCGATCTAACTAGAGCAAGGCACGAGTGTATACCCGGGTGCACCCGACACCCGTCCGCCAAATACTTGCCTCAAAAAAGCCAGACTTGCCACCCTTCAAAATACCTGCCACCCGCGGGTACTTGACCTGCGGGTGAAGTACTTGCCAAGTACTTGCCTCCCAGGTGGGCAAGTACTTGCGAAAGTACCTGGATGTTCTATGCATGATTCGTGCCCGCCGCCGACCCCCGAGCAATTGCGCGGGGGCTAGCGACGTGCACGATGCATTCCGAGGACACACACATACCCGTTAATGCAGACTAACGGGATGTGGTGCCACATGGACAGCGAGGGATTGGGGAATACGGAGACGAAAGGGAGAAGGGGGCAAGAGAAAAGAGATGGACGAGTGGGATGATGGCGCTCGGAGTATACGATCCTGGGAGTATATGGCTGGGTATAGGAGACAGAAAAGAGTAAACACGCACCGTTGGGGCGACGGCGCGTCTACGACGCCGTCGTGCCAGCAGATCTATCTCAATTTGCACCTCTCGCGACAAAACACGGCCTACTGGCGGCTCTGAATCCAAAGCAATCCATAACCGTTGCTGCCTCGCTTCAGAGGGCTTACGCGGTTCGAGTCGTCATCGTAACAACGCCGTCGCGAAGACGGACACAGCACGTTCCGCTAGGTGGCGAGTAGCGGCGCAGGGGCTCCGTGCCCGCCCGGACACTTTAGTCGTCGTGCGGCCTCGTCCAGAGGGCTTACGCGTCCGCATCCAGGGTGCCGTCGCGCAGACAAGCACTAGAATGCACCCCGGAACGTATCCAAGGGCGCAGCGGCCGGCGCAAAGCCAAACCGCGGAAGAAAAGAACAGAAAAACAAAGAATAGAGGTAGAAAAGACCCCAGAAGAATTTCCGGGGTCGACGAACACGACGTTGAAGCCGTGCTGTGGTGGGAAGTTGGTGGGAAGAGCCAGGAAGATGAGATCGGAGCCATCGGATCCTTATCTGGCAACTGCCGAATTCTTCGGCCAGCTCGGCGATCTCAGATATTCTTCCGCAACGCCGTTTTTCAACGACGTTGGGCTCATTTGAGTCCGAATAAATTGACAAAAATCTTTTAAAATATATATATTGATATAGGCAGGTATTAGGCAAGTACTTGCCCCAAGTACTTGTCTCGCCAACCCCGTACTTGCCACCCGTGCACCACCCGGGTGTTAGCAAGTGCCGGGTGTGCAGGTGCCGGGTGCGGCACCACCCGGGTGATGACGATACTTGCAAATACCTGCAAGTACTTACCACTCGTGCCTTGCTCTAGATCTAACCATTAGACTCGGAAGGCACCCGACACGAAGCTCCCGCGCGTCTAGCAGGACGCGGCGGATACGCCATAGTCACGAACGCCTCGGGATCGTCTACACATTTTGGATACCATATCTCACACCCTAGGGAGATGGGCGAGGTTCAGCAAGACCTAGGTATCGAAATCGCGTCTTCGTTCATGTTGCAGGTGAAGAATCCGCTTGCGCCGGCTACGGCCCCAGGGCAGAGCACCGCGAAAGGCGCGCAATATCCGGATAGTATCTTGAAGTCGGTGTTCGGACGGGGATCAAGAGGACGAGAATCATACGGTCTTCGCTTCGCGTCATGCCAGACTCCGGAACTGTTGGACTATGAGGGCGCGCAGTTGCTTCTCATTGCGGCACGGGGAGGCGAAGAGGGCCTTGAAACTAGTTTGGGCGATCATCGTGGAGAAGGTAAGTATGTCCCTCAAGGTTATGATATTCTTCGCTGATTCTTAACTGTCGTAGCGTTGAAGGAAATCGAAGACGAAGAGAGCGAAGAGTCAATCGATGATGTCTTCCGCGAATTGGGCTTGGATAAGGAAGTATTCACATCAGAACCAATGAAAGGCGAATGGATGTGAACGTGTGGTGTTATTAGTGTTCTTTGCTTGACGGAGAGGCTGATAGCGCGCGCAAGTGAGACGCATCTGGGGCCAATCGCCTTGCTTGTCATTGTTTTGCGATTCAAACTATACTTGGAGTGCCAGGCGAGATGTTCTCCAACGCGACTCTTATCAGGAAGATTCCGCCCTCACAGGCATGGCCTAGCAGCTGTCTCGTATCTTGATGTCTCCCAATCTTGATTGATTCTGGTCCCGGGGCGTTGAGGACATGACCGCTTTCTTTCTTTGCTAGCCGTGAACATCAAGACTGGATATTCGACGCAGGTGTACAGAGCGCAGTAGCAGATCAGCTGGCTGCTGCTACCTCTTAGTAGGTGTTCTGTGATTCTTACTTTTATCTCTTTGCAGACAGCGGATGGTCGCGTCCGCGCTGTCCCCCACCTAAACGAGGTACTGACTCCTGCGGCAGGAGGATGGCGTAGCGGCTTGACTCTTCATGTGGGCGATTACAGTCTTGGATTTTTTGCGATGCACGACTCCCGTGAGGTCCAAAGTGGATCCCTCCCTGCTCTACTACTTACGCGTCTTGATTACAGCTGATGGCATAGTTGATCAGGTGGATTCTCTCTTTAATTTCTGTCTTCCTTTGATTTCTGAACTTTTTCCATCAGTTCCCCCACAAACGATGGGCGCGGTGAGGATCTTCATTCGTGAGGGGAAGCAGCATGGATTGGTCTCAGTTAGAAACATTTTGTTCCTGACCCACGACTTCATCTAAGTACCAAAGTTGTTCAAGGCTTCAAGCAAGGTTTCACCCTAGGTGGCCCTTCACGAGTGGGATAAGTTCACTACAATACAACACACAATGATAACTACAACAATATGATAAAGAAATAACAACGTTTTGCTGTCTATCGGCAAGCGTTAATGAAGTACAACATCGAATGAGTTAAATAACAGTCCCATCACCAGTAATCGTCGCTCAACACCTTCTCCTGCATTGCCAACCTCCAGCTAGGAAGCACCTCATTCCTCAGTGGAGAGGCTGTCCGTACCCAC